>APFE030593264.1:0-13464 GCA_000404065.3 Pinus taeda | reverse complement strand
TTAACGACGCCGGAACACGTCTCTAGCCTAGACCTCTAGAATTTGAGCGTTAAGTTTCAATGCGTTGTTAGGTTCATTGAATTAATTTTATTGTTCATCTTTCAATTAAGTCTCAGTTTCTGGTCTTAGTGTATGTAATCTCTCGAAATGTCCTAAATGCAACTACATGCGAGAATTGTATTCGTTTCGTTTGGATGAATTCTAGCTACAGAAGAGTTAAGAGGTTCACACAAACAAAATGATCCCACAAATCCTAATGCAGCTAATAACAAGAAGGGAAAAATCTTTTCTTTTTCTTTTTTAACAGCAAAAAATTAACATAACATGCTAATTGACGAAAAGCAAAAATCTTTTTCTTTTCTTTTTAAAAAATAGTATAATGCACTTAAAGGAGTTTCAAGAGATATTCACAACCAGATAATTCATTCCAAAGAATCTATAACCAGATCTGAAACATGAACAATAACCTAGCAAAGCAAAGAAAAACCAAGATCTTCAAAGAACTATGTAAGCTAAGTCACAATGAAGTCAGGTCAAAACAAGCAAGCTAAAAGCGAGATACTTGCAGTATGAAATGTAAAACTCATATAACCACCAGAAGAATATGGAAATCAATCAATAAAATGACCGGATCTGTAAATCATCAATCCAACAGAAGGCTCGATAACACAAAACCACAAAGGCCAAGATGTAAAATCGATGGACAAAGGCGAACAACTGAAGGATGGGAAAAGCCACCAGTCAAAGAACGGCCCAACAGACTTCCAGGAGGTATAAAAAGAGAAGAAAGACACAGACCCAAGCTTAAGAGACTGGTAAACAAGCTTATTAAAAAACTTAACCAGTGTGGTGCGACTGTAAGTCTGCAACTCGCGCTAAGTAGAGATTGGCGCGAGTTGTCTGAGAGCAACACGCGCCAACCAGCGCGACTGTTCAAAGAAAAAACGCGCTGGCAGAGTTTGCCAGGGAGAAAGACAGAACGGATGGTCTCAGGCTTGGCTTCTAGTATCTAGACAGAGCCAACAAGTAAAAAAGATAGCAAGAACTCTAACCAATAAAATTATTCAGACAAATAAATGAGAGAAAAACGACATGTGAGGCAAGATTGAGATTGTCCAGTTTGTAAACCAACCCGAAGATCGACTGAAGTGGCGTTGATCTACTTCACTTCTGCATAGCAGAAGTGTTTTGAAGGCTACCTGGCTGCTCTTCAGACTCCATCCACAATTTACAAATCAAACAATACAAACACAATCAACAACCAACTCCCCAGCAGAGTCGCCAAATTGTTGGGTAGGTAAATCCCCTCTGTGGACAGAGGCGATCCCACTAGCCCGATAGGGGTCTAGCAACAATCACACACGCTACACGCAAGTTCCTAATTGCATAATTTAAAGATTGATCAGAAAGATCTACCTGGAATCCAACGCTACTTGTCGTGGAAGAAACGTCGCTCCTGTCCTTTGGCTTTGGCCAGTCACTATCCTTGCGTTCCACGCGTGGACACCTGCACAAACAAAGAACAATCCCACACAAGCGTAAAATCTAATATCATGCAATTATATATCAATCAAGTAGGATATAACTCAAATATTACCGGAAGAATACATGAGTGGAACCATAATAACAGTCACTTATCATTCAATAAAAGAAGAGAAGGATTACAACCAAATAGGCTTGACGCTGAAATCTCCTCCAAACTGGGTCAGCAGCTAGACATGCCTTGCAAAGTCCTCTCTCAACATTCCAGCATCATAACTTCTCTCTCAGCTCTTACTATCAATCTAGCATAATCTTAGCTCACCTTAGCTCTTGCAAAACTTCTAAAACTAGCTGTTTCAATGCAGGGTGACAGTCATTTATAGATGGAGGAGGAGGCAGTATTCATTGTATCCGGACACCTACTGAAGATTTGGCATTGTCCCAGAATAGCCTTTGAACTGGGTTGTCATGGATGAAAATGACGACACTCGACCACTTCATGGGATTTTTCCTCAGAGAACTGCATGAGCAATGGAGGAAAAAACACTTCAGTGCGCGCTGGCCAAAAATCATGACCATTTTGGGTGGCGCGGGCTTTGGTCTATGTCAGAGCGTCCATGGGCGTGCCCCTTTTGGAGGAACTGAGCCATTGGTGCGGGCTAGACACTGTGGACACGCGCTAATGGAAAAAGGGCATTATTTAGGGCTAATCTTCAAAGGGTGTCTTCAGGGATTTTGAAGTTCATACTTAGGAGACTCTAATGCAAGTGTTTTCAAGTTGTGTCACTGGTCACAGGTCCGTAAATGTGTTCTCCAGTGTGCGACTGCGGGGTAACAAGTACGGTGACCAACGGTGACAAATTACTGCGTAACACTTGTAGTAGTAGGCTTGACAAACAGGGGAATGACAGCGAAAATAAGGAATAGGAAGCACAAACTCATATGCTAGGGTTAAAACTTAAGGAAGACTCAAAGACAGATGACAATGTTTGACAAAATGCTTGATAATTATAGACTCATATAGGAATTGCCAATATTAAAGATATCAATTTGGGCAGTAAATGAGATAGGTAAAGAAGGACATATAAAATAGAATTTGATTCAGAGAAATTAATTTAGTAGAGACTCATATCCCAAGACAAGATGTCATTAATGGATAAAGTGACGTGATAGACTTACTAGAAAAATAATACAGTTGATAAGTCCAAAAGCGTTAACTAATTCAAGGAATTTGACCGTTAAAGCAGCAATGACACAACATAAAGGTAGACAACTACAAGCAATTTATGGCACATGGAATTTTACCTTGCCAACCACTATTGGTTATTGTATGGCACAACGAAAAAATAAAACCTAGCTAACATAACTATGATAAGTAATGAGAACTGAAATGACTAACAAAATATAACCTAAAACCTAACCTACACTCCTGGACAGAGAGAAATGAATAATAAAAGTGTCAGTGACCATAGTAGGGCTTTAAACGAGAGCCATTCACCCATCTAGGTCGAAGTATACCATCAAGTTGTGCGAGTTTAACAACTCTAGACTCCCTAGTTTCCACAACTATGAAATGTCCCAACCAATGCATCTGCAACGTCCCAGGGTGTTTCAAATACTTGTTGTCATAGAGAAGAACTTGATAACCAATTGAAAAGGACTTGTTCTTAATATGAAGTTCATGCCAAGCCTTTTGCCTTTTCTTCTTCACATTTTGATGGAAATATGCTAAGAATCTTTGCTCATTAAGCTCTGATAACTCTTGGAGGCGCTCCACAACTGACTCATAATTGGACATCTTGGTGGCTTGTGCAATATATAAACTGCGAACAATGAAACTAGTAGGAACCACAACTTTACCATATACTAGCTGAAAAGGGGTATACTTATGTGTTAGGAAGGAATTTTAGAGCAAGTGAGCAAAAATCTTTTTTGTTGTTATTGGTGATGAGTAGCCCTAACACAAAATAAAAATGGATGCTAACATGCTTCAGATATGTAAAACATTAGTTAAAAAACCCACAAAAAGATGGAATAGAAATACATAGGAACATATAGCAGCAATGTATACTAAAAACACAAATAGAAGAAATTTGATTTTATTAAACTAAAGTTGTTTACACTTGATGAGGAGAATATGCATACTTGGATATATAGATCCCCCTCTGTGGGACGGGTCCTTTGATTCCTTGTGCTTAAGCTTTAGCTCTCTCTCTCCTAATGGATGCAGTGAGAAAATGGAGCTAACGGTGGTTTGAACTCAAAAAATGGGGGTTCAAATATCATAAAACAATAATGAGGAAGATGAGATTGGTCATGTGTAGAATGAGGAGAAAACCCCTCTATTTATAATAAAATATTAGGATAGATCTAGATCTAGAAAAATAATAAAAAATAGTTAGACCAAAACAAAATCTAGTCATTAGGAACATTTTATTATTTTTTTTATAAGCTTCGCAGGACTACATCTTTATCATGTCCAATATCTCACCCCAATCGACGCAGAGCATTGAACCAGTGAATTCACATCAAGGAGTGCCTTAACAGAGCACTCGATCACCATCTTTCCAAGACCTTGTGGACCACTAGGAATATTTTGTTATATTTTAGAGAGGGAAAGATGATTTGAAATGATCAAATATATTTATTTAGAAAATGGTTAAAAGAATTAACAAATATAAAATGGTTTATAATTAATTTATGGGGATGAGTTTCAAGATGAATTAGAAATAATTATCTCCTGAGAGAAATAAGGGATAATGATGGAATAATAAATAAATAATGATTTATTTAACTATTCCTAAGTGGTTAAATAAAATGTGGTTAGAATAATCATTAAAAATAATTAAATAATTATTTTGAGATAACAATAAATAAATAATGATTTATTTAATTATTTTTATGGGGATTTTTGGATTCTAATGAGGAACAATTTAAGAAAATAGTTAGCTAAATTATTTCTTATGGTGAAAGGGGGTTTGAATGTGTAAAAACGCTTCCTACATGGTGTATCCAATTGATCAACTTAGTAGAAAATCCACAATTGTTTATTTTTAGGTGATAACAGATTACTCTCAACGTAATAGCGTAAGAATAGATTGTATGACACAAATTTAATGTGGGTTCACTTTCACGCCATATAGATGTGATATACACTACTAATTTTAAAATTATTTAAATTTAACAATATATATCCCAATTTACACAACATTTATTATTCTATTTATTTAGATTTGACAATATATATCTTAATCTACACAACTTTTATTACTCTATTAAGCTCTATATTATTTACTTAATATTAATTAAAAATTAAATTTATCATTCAAATACAAAATTAATACCTATTAATATTAAAATAATTATAATTTGAAATATGGTAACATTATATAACCCAATATTTTTTTACTTAATGTTCATAAAAATTAAATTATCATTTCAAATACAAAATTAATTCCTATTAATATTAAAATAATTATAATTTAAAAAAAATCTAATGATACCTATTAATATAAATATTATAATTTTAAAAAAATCTAAATTGATACCATAATTTTAAAATAATTATAATTTAAAAAAAATCTAAATTGAATTTTAGTTGTGATAAACATTATATAATCCCATATTTTTTTTTACTATCTAATTTAAAATTAAATTATCATTCAAATACAAAATTAATACTTATAATTTATAATTAATACCCATTAATATTAAATATAATTATTAATTTGAAAAAAATCCAAATTGAAATATAGTTATAGTAAACATTATATAATCCCAATATTTTTTTGGGTGTTGTATTAGATAAGATATGGCCTCAACTGATTACAACTGTGAGGCTGTTTGGTTGTCAAACCAATATAAATTCAATTATGATGATAAGTATAATAAGCATCCCATTGTTCATCTTCTTCTATCCCAACAATATTAATTAATAAAAGATTATCTAACTTGTATTTTCAATGAAAGTTTTATGGTGGCAAATTCTAAAAATAGTTTTTATGTGAAAGTTGTACACAGAATTGAATAGGAAATGGCTGGCAAATTCTATAAATAGCTCTTAGGTGAAAAATTGTGCAAAGTGTTAATATGAAATGGAATTTCCGATTCATTGCTATGCCTAAAATCTAAATAAAAAAAATTTATACATAAATATATCACCATTCCCTAAGTCCAGTAGTGATCACTATTCCCTAGGTCCAGTAGTAACCCAATTCTGAGCTGGGGCAGAGGCGTGCATCGTCCTATGAATCTATCTAAGTAATTTGGTGTCGACGCATCGTCCTATGCAGTTCGTATGAAAGCAATTAATTTGGGTAAATCTCTTCGATGCTAGCCCAATCTAATTGGTGTCAATCTACTGGCGACCCTATCCGAATTTCTAATTTTAATTCTATATCTACGCAATCGGTAATCTCTATCCAGGGATGTAAGAAATCGTCCTCAGCATTTTTGAGGGGCTACACAAATACATCAAAGCCGTTTTTGGGCACTGCATTGGTTTGTAGTTGGAGGGCACAATTGGGTAAAAAACTCCAAACTCGAAAGATCATGGCCTCTGTCGATCGGCGATACTCTCTTCCGGAGGATGCACTGTTTCTTGGCTTTGACAGCTCTACACAGTATGTTATTTTGATTTCATATCTAGTTTTTTCTCTTCTTATCTCTAGTTTTGTCAGAGAAAAGTTATGTTGCCATGCAGGTGCTTTTATTGTATGCATGCATGAAGTTCCAAGACTAATATTCTATGTAGCATTTTTTTATAAGTAGTAGAAACATATTATAATATACTTGTTTAGCATGTGGGTATACTTTCTTTTCCCTGTGTGACAAGATTTTTTTTAGTTCATTTGTAAGTATGCTTTCGATTGATCTGTCTGGAGCTTTCGATTGATCTGTCTGGAGCTATGAAATCCACTCTGCATGAGCATGATAAAATGTACTCTTCAACATGGGATGTGAAAGATTTAAATTTTGTGCCCCTAGTTTGGAAAATCAATGACCTTACCAAGTAACCATGGAGTAATTCCCTGCATGCGGGCACACTGATTTAGAGGTTACATGAATGGAAAATCAGGTTTTATTCATATAATTTAGGCATATTATATGTAAATAAGTTTTGCTAAGTTTTATTCGTTATACCAAAAATTAGAATCTTGCAGAATATCAAGTCCCTGGGATTCTTCTCAGGCTTTAGCAACTCGAAGGCACACCTGATAGTAATAGGTAGGTATGATTGGATAACTAACAAATTTTCAATGGTGTAGCATCGAAGCGTTGCTGTATTCTGCATTCGGTGTGTTCTATATAATATGAAACTCTGTTGAGTTGGTAATAGCCTTTATGTACCATAGCCCATGTAGACCACATTATAATTGAACTTTCAGCCCTTTTGTGATGCATTTCAAAGAAATATGAATTTGAGACACACATTGCACAATCCAAACTTTGATGTTTGCTATAATTCCATGCACAATGCATTTAATTTTGATTTTGAGTTGGCTGAGCTCGGGTTGTAAATGTAATTCAATGGTTGTTGGGCATTGATGTTTTCACCATGGCTTGAGATGTCTGCACCATCGGCTTATGAATTTTCAGTAATCATAATCTATATGCTTATGCTTTTGCTCATAGAGGTTCATCAAGTGCCCTATGACAATCTTGAAATCAGCATTCACCAAAAGAATCTAACAAAAATACTAGAAAGAGGTAAGAGTGAATGGTAAAAACCCATTGGTTCAACTCTCCATGTCCTGAAAAGAAGAGGGCAGGTTCTTCCCATATCAGTGTCAACTCACTGTAAAGACATAAGATGTTATCAATGCAACTGCGGAAGTAGTAGCTAAGCTTAATTCAAGTAGTACTTTATTCCCCTTTCTTGAGAGGAGCTGGATCATTACATTTGGTGAAAGAATAATTTCAACATCTGAAAGGAAATTACAAGTTCACAACACCCTTTACTGTTGAACACATCTTCATCAAGATTAGATAGACAACTTTTTAACACTTTCAAGGATACATTACCATGTATTTAGACCTTCCTAATGTTTCTGATCCATTGAATTCTAAGGATACGCCAATTACTATGCCAATAAAGGCAATGGAGGAACTAAATGATGACACTTTTCAACATCTCTCTTTTTATTTTTCACAGCTTTGAATGGAATCTTATTAGCTCTAGAGAGTTAAAGTATTCTATTAATGACTACCTCAATCAAGATGGCTTGTCGAACATGTGTTAATTTGACAGATCAAACACCTTCCCTCACATGCACACAAAGGCTCCACACCCATCAGGGTTTGAACCTGGGTTATTTGCATGGTGATAGCCCATCCCAACCACTAAACTGCAACTCAATGAATTGATTGAGTGATCATTTTTGATCAACTCTAGTTTTACAAATATAAAATAAAAAGTTAGGAGTGTGATCATCTTTGATCAGATTTGCTATGAAATATTACAATGACGTAGGTGAACTACAAAATGTGAAGCACAAAAAAAACAATTATATTATTTTCGTGATTTCCAAATTCTCGAGTAAGAATAGTTTATTTATCATGTTTTGGGA
Organism: Pinus taeda; assembly: GCA_000404065.3. Classification (NCBI taxonomy): domain Eukaryota; kingdom Viridiplantae; phylum Streptophyta; class Pinopsida; order Pinales; family Pinaceae; genus Pinus; species Pinus taeda. Next base: position 5,413 of record APFE030593264.1, on the reverse strand, counting down.
ATAATCTATTTGATTGAATAGTTTATTTATCATGTTTTGGGAATAATCTATTTGATAATTCCATAACAACATTTGAAACCTCACTTGGGTTCATTTGTAACTGCCTCCTCCCACATTTACTCACTTTCACCGGTTTGCCCGGGGTCAACATGAGCTGAGGGTCACTATGATAAGACTCAACCTCCTATATGACCTTAAGGAAATGGAGTCGACAACTTAAGACCTTATTGACTTCCCTCAGGTGCTACAGGACCTCCAGGAGCAACCTAACCCCTCCAAGTGTCCAACCCCTGAGATAACTCTATTTTTCACTGACCTACAGCCCCAACCGCTCCCTTGCCAAGGCATGCAAGTGACTGTAGTCCTCCAATTGCACTAATAATCCTACCTCCATACGACTGTGGACTTTTCTAGTCAGTTCTATGCTAGCGACCCCGAATCTTGAGCCACTTTTTCAGGGCCAGGACTCAGGCCTCTGCCCAGAACGTAGTTAAACTTCCAGAAATGATAAATGACATAGAAACAAAGCTTATGAACCAAAACTTGAACTAGGACTTGACCTGACCTCTCCCAACCAGGACTGACATTACGTCAAACACATGGTGAACATGCAACCTACAAGTCATGACTGCAAATCTGAACATAACGATCTGAAAAGTTAGACTTATTGGAGGATAAACAAGAAGGAACAATGGCTTCTCACAATAGCTGTCATAGCACCAGTTAGGTCTTGCATTCATTATCTAGACATTCATTAATAGAAATGTGTGAAATCCATACTTAGATATATCAATTAACCATGCTTATAAACAACATATAACCAAATAAATAACAATGAGAGAACAACCGTTAAAGCTACATAATAACAAGTACATTTACTCATCAAAAGCAAGAGGAACTTGCTCTTATTAACCATATGCAAAAGCCAACCTAGTCAGGGACTTCCACTTATCACTCGACCATAGATTGGGTTGAACCAAATCTTTATTTCAGCCCATCACCCCCGTGCCATATTCCAAGCATGAATGTGGTATCTCATGGAATAAAACCATCCATAAACAACCAAGGGAATCCCGAGGTTAAACCACCTCCACCCTCACCATACTGTGATCTCACATAAACCGGTCCCAAGATCACAAAACCAAACCGAGCTTGGATGCCTCATAATTCCTTCACCATCCCTTGAGGAATTTTCATGTCTCCACCCACCTGTTGAGGGCTTCCCTGAGAAAGCCATATCCACCCCTAACCCTTGGGATTTTCCTGAGACCTTCTCATCCATATTCAAAACCTTTTGGAAATCCATAGCTCAACTGAGAAAGAGTCCCACCACACCATGACTATCTGGAAATGAAAAGGAAAGGCTGAAACCACTATCAAAACCTGGCAAAATCCATGCCGCCGACAACAAAGAAACCAAAATACACACATTTTTTCATTTTTCCATTGCCTTTGCTGATTTCCCCTTAGCCATAAACACAACAAGTGATGCCCATTAGGATATTTTGCCCAACATTCAGTTTGGAATAATTGTCCCATGACCTTGGTCTCATTTTTTTCCTTTATTAACATTTTTGCATGAACATTTAACCCGAGGCTGTTACAGACCTCTCCCCCTTGGGGGAATACTATCCTCAGTGTTCTATGACACTTACAACCAACAAAATTGCTGAAAACTAAAACATACTACCCATGGAGCTTTATAACCTAACTCGTTGCAGTATTTACAATGAACAACCTGCTCAAAAGAAAAACCATTATGACAAACATGATAACATAACAACCATATCGCTTATTGGAGCTTTATAACACAACTCATTGCGGTATTTACAATAAAAACCATACATGAATATGTACAAATACCAAAAAACTCCTTTGCCTCCACCGACAAATAATGAAGGATATATAGCCCGCATTTGATCAACCATCTCCCATGTAGCTTCATCGGGCCCAAAGTGCTTCCACTGCACTTTAACTTGCTTGGTTTCTCTGTTTCAGAGCATGAGCTGTTTCCGCTGCAATATGCACTGAGGTTCCGGCTTCAATTCTCCTTCTGGTTCCACTTGCAATACATACCAATCAATAACATGATCAACATCCTTTACATATCTTTTAAGCAATGAAACATGGAAAACATCATGGACTTTCATTGTTGGAGGTAGTGCAAGTCTGTAGGCCACTGGTCCAATCCTCTCAAGGATCTCAAAAGGCTAGCAATACCATGGTGTCAACTTGGCACATGATCCAATCCTTAAGGAGCTCTTATTGGGCTTGATGCATAAATACACATGCTCCCCAACCTGAAACTCCTTAACTTCCCTTTGCTGATGTACATAACTCTTCTGGCTGTCTTGTGTTGCCTTTAGATTCTTCTTTATAACCTAGATTTCTTGTTCCATGTCTGCCAACATGTTCAGTCCAATAAGTACCCTATTTGCTGGATCACTCCAATTGATGGGAGTATTACAACTTTGCCCAAACAGTGCCTCAAACGGATTCATCCTCAGTGACTCTTGATAACCATCGCTGTGAGCAAACTCAACCAATGGAAGGTACTCCTCCCATCTCCTCTGTTGATGCATGACATACATCCTTAGCATATCTTCCAGAATCCTGTTGACCCTCTCTGTCTATCCATCTGTTTACGGATGATAAGCTGTACCAAAGGCCAACTCTTTCCCCAAGCTTGCAAACAACTCCTTCCAAAACTTGGAAGTGAACTTAATATCCCTGTCTGACACAATCTTCTTTGGAATACCATGCAATCTCATGATCTCCCTGATGAAGACTTATGCCACCTCACTAGCTGAATATGCAGTCTTCATTGGAATGAAGTGAGCGACCTTGCTCAATGTGTCGATCACAACCATGATAAAATCATGCTGCTTCGATGTCCTCAGAAGGCATGTAATGAAGTCCATGGAAATGACCTCCCATTTCCATTCTAGAATCATAATAGGCTGAAGCAATCCACCTGGATGCTTACACTCTACTTTTACCTGCTGACAATCCAAACATCTAGCCACGAACTCTGCGACTTCCTTCTTCAGATTCAGCCAATAGTAGAACTTCTTCACTACTCAACATCTTATGGTATCCTGGGTGTCCTGAATAAGGCTTGATATGAAATTCCCTCAAGATAAGCTTCTTGAGCTCCCTGTCATCCGACACATAAATCTTGTTCCTGAATCTCACCAAACCATCTGCCGTGAGATGATAGTCCACATCCTGATCCCCTGTACCCTATTGCTATAACCTGTGTCGAAGCTCCCTGTACTTGTCATCCTGTTGTCCTGCTTGTAAGGTCCGATCTTGTAAATTTATCCCATACGAGCTCACTGCTGCAACATGGTTCATTTGCACTCTCTTGCTGAGAGCATCCGCAACCCTGTTCTCCTTACCTTTCATGTATTTGATCTCAAAGTCAAACTCATTGATTGTGGCCAACCATCTAGCTTGCCTGGCGTTCAGATTTGGTTGGTCAAATAGATATCTCAACCCACTTTGGTTGCTCATCTGTACGAACCTCCTGCCAAGGAGATAATGTCTCTACATATTCAATGCATGGATAATAACTGCCAACTCAAGATCATGATTCACATAGTTCTGCTCGTGCTCATTTAGTTTCCTGCAATCATAGCATACAACCTATCTCTCTTGCATCAAGACTCCACCAAGTCCTCTCTTGCAGGCATCTGTACACACCACAGACTCTTTATCTGGATCTGCAATCTTAAGAAGTGGAGCATTTGTCAGCAACTGCCTCAACTACTCAAAAATTTTCGCACACTCCTCTGTCCATTCAAATTTCTTCCCTTTTCTCTGCAAAGATGTAATGGGATAGGCAATCCGAGAGAAGTTCCTGATGAACCTCCTATAATAACCTGCTAACCCCATGAATGATCTAACTTCATCCACATTCTTAGGAGATGCCCACTCCATGATAGCCCTTATCCTTTCTGGATCTACTGCTATGCCTTCCTTGGAAACAACATGTCCCAAGTAATACACCTATGTCTAAAAGAAACTGCACTTGCTAAGCTTGGCATACAATTGATGCTCTCTTAGCAATTTCAACACTGCTGCTAAATGCTCGACATGCTCTTCCTCATTCTTAGAACATATCAAGATGTCATCAATGAATACAATAACAAACTTGTCCAGATAAGGATGCAACACACTATTCATCAAGCACATAAAGGCAGCTGGAGTATTAGTCAAACCGAATGGAACTACAACAAACTCATAATGCCCATACCTGGTCATGAAAGCAATCTTGTAGATGTCCTCTTCTTTGATGCATACTTGATGGTAACCTGATCTCAGATCAATCTTCGAGAACACTGCTGCTCCCTCCAACTGATCAAACAAGTCATCAATCCTCGGCAATGGATACCTGTTCTTGATCGTCACCTTGTTTAACTGCCTGCAATCAATGCACAACCTGAGAGTATCATCCTTCTTCTTCACAAACAATATTGGTGCACCCCAAGGCGATACACTTGGCCTAATGTATCCCTTTTCAAGCATTTCCTTTAGTTGCAACTTCAACTTCAACTTCACTAACTCTGGTGTGCTCATCCTGTAAGGTGCCTTTGATGCTAGTGTTGCCCATGGTACCTGTTAGCTTTGTTGGTGTTTGGCCCAAAAATGGACCCAAAACACTCCCAAAGTCTCCAAAATTTGCTTAAGGAGCATTCAAAGTCAAAACCATCGCATGCCAAGAGCCCTTGGAAGGGCATAAATACACTATTAGGAGGCAAAAACACATTAAAACAGTTAAAAAACCAAAATTGCAGGCTTAACAGTCCAATTGCACGACTGCCGTCCGATCTGGCCAATCAATGGTCCAGATCTAATCAACATATCACATCGGCAGATTTGATCGGCACATGTGGGCAGTGGAAATCAACGCAAGGCACCGCCGATCAACGATCGCCGATGATCGGATTGGTGGGTCGCAATCGGTGGAAGCGAGTCGGCGGTTATCGGCACAGACCAGGGGGAATGAGTGATTGTGATCGACGATTAAATGTCGACCGTCGATCGCGTGCGGATCGGCGACCCACGTTACATCGCCGAATCGCTATCGTCGGAAACCTTAAGGGGTGGGGCCTATGCAGAGGCATATGTGTGACCCGATGAGCCGGACTCGACGACATTATAAGTATGAAATACATAATATTTCAGGTCCGTGGAAAGCCAGTTTTTAATGCATTTGTCGCGTATTTCGTTATTTAACGGAATACAAAGGGAAGTTGGGTTTTGGGATATGCGATAAGCCCCGGACCCGAAAGGGTCCGAGAAGAAAAATACATAATATTTGAGTTTCGCGCCAAAGCTATTTTCAATGCATTTTTAGTGTTTTATGTATTTCATAATACAAAGGAAATATGCAGGGAATAGGCCGAAT
>APFE030593262.1:0-10114 GCA_000404065.3 Pinus taeda | reverse complement strand
AAATAATAAATCTTAACCTATATGAATTATGGATTATAAATATTAGGGGTTATGCATAATACATATTTGTTAATTTATTTTATTATTAAAAATTAAGACAATAACTAAAATATGAAAAAAAATATATCCACATAAATGAACACAATATGTATCTTACGAGGCTTAAAATAGGAGGAAACTTAGCTAGAAAGTAAGCCCATTGCTCTTATTTATTTTCTCTAGTAATGAAGATGCAAATATAAAGAAAGAGGTACTTACTACAAAGTTTCATTTGACATGATGGCCTAAGTGGCTACTACAAAATCTTATTCCTCTTCTATTGTTACTTAACATCTCCCTCATATATGCCTTGAACAACCATGAAACAAGTACAAATATAAAAGAATTGAATCTCCCCTCTTTCAACTCTCCTAATGATTGGTTATGGCTAATAACCATCTAGATTTATGTATTTTTCATTCCTCCACCCTTAGTTAGCATGAGGTTTTAGGCCATCTAGAACCTTCTTAAATGTCTACATTAGGGAAAATGTTAAGCATGGAAATTTGTCTTAAAGTGTAAAAACTTGAAAAATCCTACTAGCTACTTAAATTATTGTTTGGCCATATTCATCTAAAAATATTACAATATTACATACTTTATAACATTTTGAAGAATTTTAGTATAAAATAATTTTATTTTGTAAAATTTATTGAATCATTTAAAAAACAAAAAGGAACATTGAGAATATTTTATTGGAAAATGAATGGAAAATAAGTCTACCTATGACATTTTTCTCCTAAGATTTTTTGTGGTCTAGATGTGGGTAGCCATCCACTTACTACCATGTGTCCGACAAGGTAGCTCCACTTGTGGTAGGCATATTTTTAATATATGAGCTCTTATTGAGGATATTTTTACACCATTATAAATGTCACTAGATGAATAATTGTCTCACAACATTGTATGCTAATATTTTGAATTTTTGAGGAATTTCCATTTGATTTCTCAAAATGGATCTAAATTTTTTTGAAACTTGAATCTCTTAATTGGGACTTTCCACTAACTTAAAATGTACTCTCCCAATAGATACACCTAATTTATGGCGCATAAAAGTGGGAATAGTCATCTTAGTAACCAATGGAATGAAGGTGTACATAATGGCTCCTTATTCTACTTTTCAAAAGTGGGAAGAAGTCCTTCTATATTGGATGAACCACTAATTCTTAACATCATCTGAGAACTACCTAAAAAGGAAAAGAGGATCACCAAAATGAGGTTTATTCAATTGAACAAGTGAAGAAACTAAAGGTATCTATAAAAGAATGATTGTAATTGAGTGGAAAATGTTAATTGATGGATTCAACCTTTATGTGTTAATATTCCTTTGGATTTCATGTGTAAGTCCTAAATATATCTATGTTTGTGTCATTATTTATGCATAAATACTATTGATAAATGGGTTTTTATTCCTCTACCTTTGGAGTAAATCCTCTAATGCTTCTTGACTAAAGTCTATTTTCATCTATCTATTTACTTCTTAAGGCCCCTAGCCACCTAGACATACCTTGGTACTATTTTTATTCAATTAGATAATAGCCAACACTCTATATCATAATAGTCCCATAACCATTATTAGCTAATGTAACTCTATCTCTATCATCTAACAAGTTTTTAAAGTTCTATTAGTATTGTGGCTTAAGCACAAAATAAGGGTTCAAACCTCACAATAGAAGAACACTCAATAGTTGACCTCTTGACATCTAGTGTCCATGTCACTTGCTATTGCCATCCAACTACCATGTTAGCACCATTTCACATGCTAATATATATCACACTGCCACCAAATCTATGGCACATCAGTGCCACAAAACCTCCACATTGATGACACATGAGCACCACATTAGTGCCACACCATCATCATGTAAGTTTCATGTCATCTCTATGTGAGTGGCGCATTAAAGACACAATATCATCTAAAACCTTGGGGCCCTTATTAACTTTTGAAAAATTTGAGGAAATATTTGATACGGGCCTCAGGATCCAAACCCAATATCTATCACTTAACAATGTTTAACCATAAATCACTATTAATTAATGGGCAGTGTGGATTTTTGTAGAACCAGGTAGTTGAGTTTCTGATTCCTAGTGAATTGGTGGCATTGACCTCCAAATCTCTCAACCCAACACTCAACAATTACCTAACTTCTCGTTAAGCATTAGAAGTTCAAATTCTATCTACATTAGGAGTTTTCACGAAGACTCTAGTGCATTCTCTAATCATTTAAAATCAAAAGCCTAATGCTTGAGAGAAGACAACTCTACAATGCTTTTAGATAGATATTGGTCTTGGCCCTTATGTTATCCATATGAATAAGAGACTAGGATGAGGCCTTCCTATCAAGAATTATTTTTACATTGTTTCTCTAATGGACTCCATCCCAAAATTTCTCTCTATCCTAAGGAGTTGTAAATCCTAAAATTTTGCCATGGCAGGAAAGTTAGTAGAGGGGTCTTGAGGGTTGATAATCACTTTTGCAAGGAAGAGAAGGAATACTTCTTATGTATAGATATCCTTCCCAACCATGAAGTCACCCAATCACTCCACCCTCACTAATATTAACCTTTTAACTTTTCACATGAAGTCACATAGGACATTACACATGTTTTCTCTCTTTTGAGGCCTTTAGACCTATTCACCTAACTAAGGGGGCATTTCTAATGATTGTTAGTCTAAACAAACATACATCTGAGTTTCCAAATCCTTCAGTTGACTTAGTAGGTTAAACACCTTAACTTGAAGTACATTTGATCTCTTCAAATACATCAACATACTATGTATCTGTTCAAGAATTCTTCATTTAAATTTGTAACAATTTTCATTGGATGTTTTATGAATACTACTCTCATCTAGGTCATTACCTTTCTCTCAAGGATACAATCCTTAATACTAAGTCTAAAACATGAAAAACACATTTTACTATATACATCAAACCTAGGGATTCTATTAAATATCTAATTTCAGCTAAAAGTGAGAGAAGCCATAGAAATAGGAAAAAACCCTAACAACCTCAATCGAGATGAAGGATGGAAAACAACTGACAATTGGATTCCTACTTTAACATCCTAGAACACCCTCTGCCAACTCAACCCTTCCCCCATTACCTCCTTCCCCAACATTCTCTCTCTACACTTCACACTCGTATTAAGGACTCACCCTAATTTCAAATTCTCAAAATTAAAAACCGTAATTTACATCTTAAGTAAAAAACAAAGAATCTTAGATCACTAATATTAACATTGACACTAATTAATCTTAAATAACTTTTAATAATCATATTAATTTTGATTAAAATAATTTTATAAGGATTTCATTTAAGGAATATTGATAGAAAATTAACAATCTACTTATAAATCATAAATAAAAATTACTAAAATTATAAAAAAAAATTCTAGAAACAAGCACTAATACAAAAATTAGTAGCAGACAATAAAAAAACAATGTTCGGGATGGATGGATACCACATCGAGGAAACTGACTCATGGAAACACAATATTTTGAAGTAGCAGATACCTCTATGATTCCAGATTTCCAGTTGAAGAGAGATTTAGCTTGACCTAATGGAGCTTCGCGAGTGTATCAGACTAAAGTCACAAATTCATGCTCTATCTCTGGTTTAGCATATTTAACTTCATACTGCAGCTTTCTACCAGCCAGCAGCCTCAACTGTGTAACCAAGGTAGGGAATGTTATGACGCTTCTGCATACTTCAAACACCTGGCACTTGCAAGAGGGAGGACACTGCATGCAGGACACAGAAACTTTGCTTAAAAAAATTGTTGCCATAAAATAGAAAATTATAGAACTCAGAAATTTTGAAGACATAAACCTTTGGATATAAGTGCAAAGTGGAAAAAGTATAAAATTTGGAAATGTTGAAAGCATATAAAACTTTGGATATAAGTGGGAGATGGGGAAAAATATGTCTCGAACGGAGCGAAGCCTTCGAAACACAAACTTTGGATAAAAATTTATTGAGCAGAAACGATCGATCGATCGCTAATGAGGAACTTATCATGGAGAAACTTATTAGAATTGGAATAATCTCAAATCGCTAAGAAATTGGTGAATTGGGAGCCACTTGGCAAGATTTTTTTTTTTTTAATTTATTAAAAGTCAATGCAACCTAAAAAACTCTTTAATACACTATATGGTCATTGATAATCATTAAAACTAAACATACATTGAGAATCTTCCCTCATCGACGGGAAGTTGAAATAAGAAACTTTGGACAATTATTATCATGTATATGATAAAAAATTAACTCAATTGAATATCCACTAAATATTTTTATTATCATGTGTATGATAAAAATTTAACTCAATTGAATATCCACTAAATATTTTTAATAGCTCCTAGTACATAAGGTTGAGATTTATACAAAAATGGTTATTTCCTTTTTTATGTTAAGTTTCATTAAGAAAATTAAGATGTTTGCAAATATCGTTGAATCTTTCCTAGTTATTGTTTTCTTACTATCATTTTCTTGTTACATGTTTATTGCTTGAAATAGTTTACATACTCGCCATGATAAACAATTTCGATTTATTTCAATCATAGTTACATAGTTTTATTTTTCAATTTAGTTAAAAAGAATATCATGTCTATAATTGCGAGCGCTTAATTTATATATTTATTTTTTTCTTTATCCACTATTTCTTACAATTTTATTTCACAATCTCCACTATTTTGCTTGTTAATCTCTACGAGCATTTAGCCCACACTTATTTTATCCACTATTTCGCTTATTAATTTCTATGAGTATTTAGCCAGCGCCCACTTTATATAACTAATTTATTCTTTATTCACTATTTTATACCATTTTTATTTGGCAATTTAGGAAAATGTTAAAAAATAAGTAAATTTAAACAAACAAACAAAAAGAAATTAAAACATTGAAATATCTCTGTGGCTTATGTGTATCAAAATTTGAAGGTCAAAGAACTCACTTAAGTACGAATAAGCTAGAAAATCACTCAATTTTATATTTAATTTTTTCAAAAGCAACTTGCTCTCATTCCTTAGCTCAAAATTTTGTTTAAATTTAAAAATTGTTCACAAATTTTAAAAATGGTTCTCTAACGCTCAACAACTGCTTATTCTCTTAAAAATGGTTGTCTAACACTCTACAGAGGTAAAAAAAAAATAAAAAAATTCAAATTATATCAGTTTAACTTGTAATTTTCCTAATTCAATTAAATAATATTTTTTCCATTCTTAATTTTTTTTATCAAAACTTAAATTAGCGTCTCTCAAAGTTATCCCTCATTTCTGTAATTAAAAATCAACCCATATCCTCTGACATGAATAAAAAATATGGTAATAAACACAAAAGTAAGTTATTCTAATTCAAAATCCTGACTCATCCTACCATGTTGAGTCAATGATATGTGACAAGTTGACACGTCACTTCACAAAACGAGCGGACAGTTACCCGTTACCCATCACCATCGTAAGTAACATTTAAATCTGGTCAAATAATGAAATTATTTTCAAAAAAATGTATATCCTTATTCTGAAAACGAATCTGCCAACTCAGGTTCAGTTTCGTAGAAAAGGCGCCCACTCCCTCTTGTGTTTTCCGAAAAGGCATCATTCTCTTTACCTTGCAAGTTGCAACGATCATTCCCTCAACAATTAATAATCTACGAGATTTAAAAGTGCAACAGATAGTCCATGCTTTTCGGGATGAAAAACAGTTACTTCCTCAATCCCGCCCATTTACAACAATCATTCCCTCAAGCAGCAATTATCTCTGTTCGTTTAAAAGCTAGCGAACAGTTATCAGTCACCATCATCTTGGGAAAATAATAATGTAATGATTAAATCTTGTGAGACGTATGACACAGAGATGATATTAGTATCAAAACTTAAATTACCGTCTCTCACGGTTATTCCTCATTTTGTAATTACCGTCTTTCACGGTTATCCCTCATTTCTGTAATTAAAAATCAACCCATGTCGTGGATTAATCTGTAAAAAAATTGTAATAAAGACATAAGTAAGTTATTCTAATTCAAAATCCTGACTCATCATACAATGTTGAGATAATGATATGTGATCAGGTGACACATCACTTCACAAAACGAGCAGACCGTTACCGATTATCCCTGACCATCGTAAGTAACATTTAAATCTGGTCAAATGATGATATTAGTTTCAAAAAAACATATAGCCTTATTCTAAAAATGAATCTGCCAACTCAGCTTCAGTTTGGTTAAAAAAGAGCCCACTCTCTATCTTGCAAGTTGCAACGGTCATTCCCTCAACAATTAATTATCTACGAGATTTAAAAGTGCAACAGATAGTCCATGCTTTTCGGGATGAAAAACAGCTACTCCCTCCATCCCACCCACTTACAACAATCATTCCCTCAATAAGCAATTATCTTCCTCGCCGCCATGCAACAGTCATTTATTTAAAAAACAATTATCTCCGTTCGTTTAAAAAAAGCTAGCTAACAGTTTATCCGTCATCATCATCTTGAAAGTAATGATTAAATCTTGTCAGAGGCATGACACAGAGATGATATTATTAAGAAACGACGGCATTATTCTGAAAATGTAGATGTCCTGCTTCAATTTCGATTAAAAAGCAGTGGCTCCCTCCACGTTTATTCAGAGAAAGAAGCCACTCTCCATCGTGACACAGTCTGACACAAAGATGAGATTATTTTTCATAGGGAAAGCAACCGCTTCTTCATGTTTTTTAATGTAAGAAAAACAGCGACGCACCACCTTTAAATTCATTCTATTAAATTTCAAAGAATTGAAATTTATTATTCATTTTATTTTTATATGGTTTATTTAGATTTTTTTTTAAAATATACTATGAAAAACATATAAAAAGGCCTCATGCGATGAAATTTATTTTTTTGTTAATAATATGAAATTTTAGATTTTTATTTTTTATTTTTTAATGATATTAAATTTTAGACTTGGTTACATAAGAACACTTATAGTTATTATGCCATAGGCCTCATTTATATTGGAATTGGGCTTTAGGAATTTTTATTTTTAAATAAATGAGTGGATTATATTTGATATTAGGAGAATATTCTTTGTTTATTTGGATAATATAAAAGGTATTTGAAAGGGTTTTTAGTTTCAAATAAAAAATAACAAATCTAATTTAAAAATCACTTATTTCACCACATGTTAAACACATTAGAATCGAATAATTTTGTTTCCATACCATCATGTGATTGAAGCACTTGCAATGCAAATGCTACCACAATGTATGTTTTTTTAGACTAACAATCATTAGAAATGCCTCCTTAGTTAGGAGAATAGGTCTAAAGGCCTAAGAAGAGACAAATCATTTGTAATTTCCTATGTGACGTCATGTGAGAATTTAAATGGCTACTAATAGCCAGGGTGGAGTGATTGCATTCCTTCAAGGTTGGGAATAATCTCTATACATGAGAAATTTTCCTTGACTTCCTTGTAATAGTCATTATCAACCCCCAAGACCCCTCTACCAAGTTCCGTGCCATGGAGAAATTTGAGGATTGACAACCCTTTAGGATGGAAAGAAATTTTGGGATGGATTCCATTAGAGAAACATTGTAAAAAAAAAATTGGATAGGAGGGCCTCATCCTAATCTCTTGGTCATATGGATAACATAAGGGACACGACTAAGAGATTTGATTTTCAACTTCTAGAGAATTCATTAGAGTCTTGTGGAAACTCCCAATGTAGATTGAATCCAAACTTCTATTTCTTAACGAGAAGTTAGGAAATTGTTGAGTGTTGGGTTGAGAGATTGGGAGGTCAATCCTAGGAATTCTCCGAGAAGCAAGAACTCAACTACTTGATTCTAACAAAATCCACATTGTCCATTAGTTAACGGTGATATAGTCGAATATTGTTAAGTAGTTGATATCATGCTCGAATCCTCAAGCCCTCATATGAGAGCTTTCTTCCAATTTTACCAAACCTGATAAGGGACCTAATGTTGTAGATGACAATGTGGCTTTAAGGTTCCACTCACATAGATATAACATGGCACTAACATGATAATGATGTGGCACTAGTGTGGTGGTCATATGGCATCAATGTGGAGGTTTGGTGGCATCGATGTGGCATAGACTTGGAGATGACATGTTGTTGACATAGACACATTATGTTGAAAGGTGATATAGATTACCATGTGCAATCGTTCTAACATGTCAATTGGATGGCATTAGCAAGTGACATGGATACTAGATGTTGGTAGGTTAGTGATTGAGTGTTCATCTATTGTCAAGTTTGAACCCTCATTTTGTGCTTAATCCACAATACTAATAGAAATTGAAACGCTTGTTAGAAGATAGAGATAGAGTTCCACTAACTAATAATGTTTATAACATTAGCATCACAAAGAGTGTTGACCATTACCTATTTCAAGAACAATACTAGCAAGGTATGTCTCCATGGCTAGGGGCCTCAAGAACTAATTATATAGATGAAAATAAACTTGATTCAAGAAGTATTAGAGTATTTCCTCCAAAGGTAGAGGAATCGCAAACCATTAAACAATAATTTATGCATAAATAGTGAAACAAGCATAGATATAGTTAGGACACAAACATATCACATCTAAAGGAAGATTAACACATAAAAGTTGAAACCATCAATTAACATCTTCCTCTCAATTACAACACTTCTTTGCTAGATGAATTTAGACTCTTCACATGTTCAATTGAATGAACCTCATCTTGGTTATCCTCTTTTCCTTTTTGTATAGGTCCCACATGATGTTAAGAATTAGTGGCTCATCCAATATAGAAGGACTTCTTCCCACTTTCGAAATATAGAATAAGGAGCCATTATGCCCACCTTCATTCTGTTGGTTACTGAGATGTCCATACCCACTTTTGTGCCAAATACATTAGGTGTTTCTATTTGGGGAGTACCTTTTAAGTTAGTGGCAAGTCCCAATTAAGACACTCAAGGTTAGAAATTTTGTGTATCCATTTTGGGCAATCAAATGGAAATTCATAAAAAAATCACAATATTAACATACAATGTTGTGACACAATTCTTCATATAGTGACCCCTATAATGGTGTAAAAATCACCTCAATAAGAGCTCATGGATGAAAATTATGTCTACCACAACTAGAGCTACCTTGTTGGCCAACATGGTACTAAGTGGATAGCAGAGGTGGACCTAGCCACATCTACACCACATAAAATCTTAGGAGAAAAATTCCATAGATGAATTTATTTTCCGTGCTTTTTCCAATAAAATATTATCCTTCTTTTTTCTTTTTTAAATGATTTACAGAAATGTTTACAGGATAAAATCATTTTACACTAAAATTCTTGAATTTTATAGTGTATATAAAATTGTTATAATTTTAGATAAAGATGGCCTAAGAATTTATGGAGCTAGTAGGATTTGCCAAGATTTCTACACTTGAAGATAAATTTCCATGCTTAAAATTTTCCCTAATGTAGACATTTAAGAAGATTCTAGATGGCGTAAAACCTAGTGCTAACTAAGGGTGGAGGGATGATAAAGCCTTAAATGTAGATGGCCAGTTGAAAGAGAGGAGATTCAATTCTTTTAGCTTTGAACTTGTTTCATGTTTGTTCAAGGCATATATGAGTGAGATGATAGGCAACAATAGATGAGGAATCTAATTTTGTAGGAGCCACTTGGGCCATCATGTCAAAGAAAACTTGGTAATAGGTGCCTCTTACTTTGTGTTTGTGTTTTCATTACTTAAAAGAACAAAGAAGAACAATGGACTGGAGCAATGGGCTTACCTTCTAGCTATTTTTCCTCATATTTTATGTTCGCTAAGATGCATGTCATGTTCATCTTTGTGGGTGATTTGTTGGTTTACATATTCTTGGATTTTCCTATTTCAGTTATTCTCATAAATTTTAGTAATAAAATAATCCTAACAAATACATATCACACATAAACCTTAATTTCTATGATCTTACTATATTAATATGTCTGTATAAACCATAATCAATATAATCTTGGACTTATTATTTTAATTTATTTTATATTAAATTTAATGCACATGTAAAAAAAATTATAATATTTAAATGAATAATAGCATGTATAATCTAAAAA
>APFE030593259.1:54962-69476 GCA_000404065.3 Pinus taeda | reverse complement strand
ACAATTCATTTGATAATCCTTATGAAATTTTTGTTTGTAGATTTAGCTAACCCATTTCCCTGTGGATAATATTTAGCAGAGTACTTCAGCTTGAAACCTCTTTTAAGAGAAAATTCTGTCATAGTATTGCCTGGAAAATAAGATGCATTATCAAACATCATGGCAGATGGTAGACCAAATATGGTAATGATAAATTGATTGATGAATTCAATGATGTTTTTAGAATTGGCTACCTTGAGTGGAATTTCTTCCACCCATTTTTTGAAGTAATTAGTTGCTGTAAAAATATATCTATGCTGCTTAGAAGAATGAGGAACGATCTCACCTATTATGTCCAATCCCCATTTCTCAAAAGGTTGTTCAATATTCACCGATTATAATGGTAATGCGGGTTTTCTTTATCTCCTAGCAGCTTTCTATCAAACTTTACATCTCCTTACATAACTGTGTGCATCCTTGAATAATGTTGGCCAGTAATAGCCAACATGCAAGATTTTAAGTGTAGTGGTATCTGCTCTGAAATGTCCACCAGTTGGTCCATCATGTAGTTCCTGCAACACCTTTTCCGCCTCAGATTTTTCAAGGCATCTAAGTAAAACAGAACCATAATTTATTCTAAACAGTGCATCATCGAAAATTTGATATTGTCTAGTTTTTAGCCTCAAGGCCCTTCTCTTCTTATAGTTTAAGTGCGTTGGAGCATATCCATTTCTTAAGTAAAATATGATATCAGCATAACTTGACTCAGTGTCGCTAAGGCTTACCTCATAGACTTGTACATTATCACCTAAGTCTTGTAGTGTTGATAAAGCAAATGCTCCTGCTAACATTCTGCAAAAACCTTGACCTTTTACAAATTTTTGTCCGTCTGATTTCAATGTCATATTCTTGCAGAGTTGTTACCCAATTTTCTCTCTTTTTCCCTACATCCCTTTGTATTAACAGATATCTCACCACTGAGAACAACACTATTAATTTGGTGTAGGTTTTGAGGAGAAAAGGTCTGAAGTGTTTTATTTATTTGAAAACAGCAAAAGCTTGTTGTTCAACATTTGAATAATTCAATTCAGCGCCCTGCAAATTGGAGCTAAAGAAAGAGATTGGGGCTTCAACTTTTTCTTCATTGACTTGTGTTAATATGGTTACATATGATTTCTCAGAAGTGAAAGTATAAAGAATGAAATTATTTAAAAAATTCAGAGTCGCTAAAGAGGGAGCATTAATGATTGCTTGTTTCATCAAATCAAAAGCCTCGTGTTCTGTGTGTCCCCATTTAAAAAGTGATTTTTTCTTTATCATAGATCGAAGAGGTAAAAAAATTCATGACATGTCAGGGACAAATCTTTTAACAAAATTAATCTGACCTAGGAAAGATTGCATTGATTTTTTGTTATGAGGTAAAGGAATTTCAGAGATTTCTCTTATTCTATCAAGGTCAATGTGAATCCCTAATTTGGATACAATGAATCCAAGGAGTTTTCCTTCACTTAAAGTGAAGAAATATTTCTTTGGATTAATAGAAATTCCATACCTTTGACAGCGCTTAAAGATTTGCTTTAAATCTCTCATATGATTACTGCGCTTTTTTGAATATACAGTTATATCATCCAAGTAGATTACTAGTGAGTTGTTTACTAAACCTTTGAGGGCTATGTCCATGGCTCTTTGCAAAGTAGCACCAACATTGATTAGTCCAAATGGCATGTTCTTATAAGCATAAGTGCCCCATTTTTTTTTTAATGTAGTTTTCAGCTGGTCATCTGGATGTACTAGGATCTGATTATAACCTGATAATCCATCCAGGAAAGACATTAGTTCTAAGCCTACAACTGATTGCAATATTTTTTCCATAGGAGGCATTGGAAAATTATCCTTTTGACATGCTTTGTTTAAATTGTGGAAGTCTATGCATATCCAAATATCGCCACTTGTTTTCCTGACTGGGACAAGATTGGAGACCCAACTAAAATGTCTGACAAGGAAAATAATCTTGGCTTTCAACAGTTTGTTTAATTCATATTTGATCTGGTTTTCTAAATTAGGATGGATTTTCCTTAATTTCTATTAAACAGGCTTCTCATCAGGGGTCATGGGGATAGTATGTTGAATAATAGAAGTGTCGTATGTTTTAAGATCTTCATAGTTCCATGCGAAGACATTCTTATATTTTTTCAAAAAACGTATAAAGGTTGATTTCTCATCTAACGTAAGTCTGAGGCCTAGATTGATATTTTGAGGTTTCAGGTTAGTTCCAAGATTAGCCAATTCAAACTTCAGGGTTGAACTTTGAAGTTTTGAACTGATGGGTTGTTTGAATCTATCCTTAAGGTCATATAAATCTTCCAACTTAACCAAAAACTTTGGTATAACATTATTGATTGTTTCTTGCTTAAGTTGGCTGTCATGTTGGTCTTCGTCAACAATCTGGTCATTATAGAAGCCTTCTGATGTCAAAAGGCTTATGATATATGGATCATTATTAAAGACTCTCCAGTTGGTGATATTGTCAAGAATAGAAGGCCTAAAAATCAATTCGATAGAAAAGTGGTCGGGACTATAATCTCCTGGTGGAATAAGCTTGGAAGCCACATTAGCTAAGAGATCAGCGCATGCATTTTGGAGTCATGAAATAGGGGAAATATTAAACGTTGTAAAAGGGGAAGTTAGGTCTTGGACTAACAACTGGTAGTGTTTCAAATGTCCTAACAGACAGTGTATAGTATTTCTTACCTAGTTTATCACAATTTCTGAATCTCCAAACACACGGAGGTGTTTGATATTAAGGCCAATGGCCTTATACAAACCTTGAACTAATGCTTTATATCTCGTAGTATTATTTGTGCAATCAAATTCAAGTCGGCATGCTAACATAGTCTTTTCCCCTTCTGGGCTAACTAATATGCATCCTGCTCTTGCTCCATCATTGGATTTAGATCCATCAGAAAATAATTTCCAAAATAAAGAGCTAACTACAGGTTTATCTACAAAATTTACACACTTACAAGTATCTGTTTCGGAAAAAATTTCA
Source organism: Pinus taeda (assembly GCA_000404065.3). Classification (NCBI taxonomy): domain Eukaryota; kingdom Viridiplantae; phylum Streptophyta; class Pinopsida; order Pinales; family Pinaceae; genus Pinus; species Pinus taeda. The sequence continues at coordinate 66,448 of APFE030593259.1, read as the reverse complement.
ACATGAGATACTACAAAGTTTTCCAACAAAGGTGAAGTATAAGCATTAAAATTTCTTAGAAATGATTCCACTGAGTAGATTCTGATGATATTGTTGCTATATGCCACTGGTTCATTTTATCCTTATAGCTCTGTGACTATGTACTTTTTATGTTTTTCATGATCAACCCTTATCTGATTTGGCTTTCCATTATAGGGAAGCCACATGTGAGACTAGTCAGTCGCAAAATATCCATGAATCTTTTTTGACTAGTCTCTACTAAGGATTAAGCCATAGAACTCAGGAATATCAACTAGAATAATGTCAATGACTTGACATACTTTGGGATTTGACGAGATTTTGATGGTTACTTGATTAAGTTCCCCAATAACTTCGACTTGAGACCAATCTAGCTGCACAATGCATACATAAGATTTTTTAGGTTGAAAATTCAACTTTGCACAAATTGTTCTAGGTAAGATGCTAGATGAAGCTCCTGAATCAACTAAACAGTTGTGTAACTTCTTATTAAAAGCTTCAAAAGTAAGGATGAATGGAGGAGTATAATATTTAGATCGCCCTCCAATCAAAGCAATGTTGGTTGGATCAATTTTTTTTAAAGAGGTGCTAGGGGTTTTTCCCGTTTCTTGAGCATCTTATGAGATCATAGTAGCGAGAAGAGGTGAAGTAGGTACTGGTTTGAGTTCTTTAAGGAGTAGCTTTTGCTGATGTTTTAATTTTCTAAGCTCATGAAAGGTGATTTTTTCCCTAGTCTTTTTCATATCATCAACAATATTATATTCCATTTCATTTGGTACTATCAGGGTTTTAGTTGAAGATGAAGAGTTCAACTGAGGAGGAGTAGTTTGAGTGGATTTTTGTGAATATTTCTTAACTGTTGTTTTGTCCTTGGGAGGTGGCGTTAAAGCCTTCCACTTTGGACTTTTTTTTTGCAAATAAACAGGGCTTTTACTTCGTGTGGCAACAGGCAGTGCTTATTGTGTTTCTTCTTTGGGAAGTATAAAATCACACATTCCTTGTAACTCTACCACTTCTTCATCATCTGTTTTCTCTTCATTTGTTGAAACTTCATCTTCATCTCTGTCTTATTCAACATTTGATATAGCATTTGGAGGTTTAGGATCAGCAGGGGAATTCCTTTTAAATGGTCTAAATGATTTCTTAGAGGAAGTTTCTGCTGCCTATTTTTTTAAACGGTCTAAATGTATGAGGTTTAAATACTAAACTATAAATACTAATAATAGATTATTACAAAAATAGTTGAGGAGGTTTAAACGACCTTCCTCAAATTGTGCAAAACAAAACAAAAATTAAAATTAAAATATGGTGACTAACTCCTTTGCATTCGATCTTTAAGATCACAAATTCACATCATGAGTTTGAGCTATGTGGGTGTGCTGATCACAGATTTCAACTACCCAGTGAATATGGCATCGGTCGGTGCGGCACCATTTTCTGCATGGAAGAGGTTAGGCATCGCAGGGTCAACCATTGGTTGTAAGGTTTAACTAAATATTGCCAATACGCTTCCCAGTTTAACCTAGTCATTTGCCTAATCGCTTCCTCCTTTTCTCCTATTGCCTTTCTCCACTGTTGCTTGAGTTGTTTGGTATTTGGAAGAAAACCTGGTACAGACTCTGCCACCAGGTTTGTGTTGTCTAGATTTTCATTGATGTTTTCAATAACACAGTTTGTTGTTGCTGCTGTGACTGTTGTTACCTTTTCTGCTTTTCTAATTCAAGAATCGCAATCTGCAAATAAAATTTCTTTGTGTGATTCCTCCAGTATAGGAAAATCAGCCTTCCTCCCATCCTCTAAATTCTGACAGGCAATGAAGTCTGAAAATTGTTTCAAGACTTCATCATATTTGAGTCTCGTAATAAGGAGTCACTTGCGAGAACTTCTGGCCTAGAATTTATTTTTGATGCATTAGCTGGGAGTTTAGGCTAAGCACTTCGATTATAAACTGATCAATATTTGGGCAGTCCTTATACTTATATGTTAATGCTTGTACCTGTGCTTCCTTTTCTACTATACTGGCTTGATGTTTTATTTGCATCTGCTCGAATTCTTGCTAGAGCTTGGCTATTTGAAATTCCACTTGTTGGTTAGATTTTTCTTTCTCTAATTGTTGTCCCACCAACAAAAATTTATTTTCCTTTTCTCTGAGAAACATTTGTACTTCTGTTGCTTTGTCAATGGTCGGTGTAGCGTAGGCTCCTACAAACTGAGATAGTTTAGTAAGGTTGTTAGATGGGTCGATGGGTGAGTCTTTCCAGACAATATCCATTGGTTCATTCTCAGGAGTAGTAGTAGTTATAGCGTCCAACTTCCTCTTTTTCCTCTACCTTTTGACAAAATCTTTGTGGGTTGGGCTATAGAACACATCTAGAGGAGTGATATCCTCAATTCTTAAAACACTTTCAGAGGTAGGAGTGGCAGGAATGTACTCTACCTCTTGAGTACTTATAGTTTTCTCTACTGTAATTTCTTGAGTTCTTTTGTGTTTTGGAGTCTAAGGCTCAGGTGCTTGTTGTATGGAGCTTTGTATTAAAATTCTCCCATTCTTTCTCCAAATCAATCACTGGGGGTTTTGTTGACTGGGTGGAGGCGGAAATAATTTCATCCTGTTTTCTAGCAGAGGTTTGCTTAGCTGTCTTTTCTGTAGATTGGGTTGTATCCTTTTCTGACTCTTTTCTTTTGCTTCCCCCATTCTGTGACTGTTGCTCTGATTTTTCTAACTCCCTGGTAGATTTCTCTTGGGACTCTACTTGGGAATCATCTCTAGAACTTCCTTTGGAACTTCCTTCTAGGCTTACATTGGGAGTCGGATCCCTTATTCGTTCAATCAATAATTGGTGCAATGGTACCTTTAACAATCTCCTTTCTTTGTATTGATGAAAGGCCTCAAGATCTTCTTGGTCAAAAAGTAGTGATGACATGTGCTTCACTTCTGTGAATGTCTCTTTATGTAGCAAGATGTCATCAAATGCATCTTCCTCATGACTGTATGCATTCACTTTTACCATGGTAGTGAAGTCTTTCGAAGTGCCATTTGGGTCGTACTGGCGACCTGGGAATTTAGGTAATTTCAAAGATTGCATGATCTCTGCCTCTTTAAATGCATGACCCAGCTTATGCAGTGCAAATGCTCCACACTTTAATGGAAATGTAGGCCAAATTGCCTTTTATGCTCCTTCAGTCCTTTGCTTAGCCCACTCTCACTAGCTATTTGATAGGCTGTCTCTCTAGCCAATAATTTATCTGGAACATAGTATGGGAGGAAATGAGGTGAGGTGATGCTCCCAAAAACCCTGATATATGTGAATGTTTCCTCCCCAAACCATCTAGCCACAGGGAGGATATCTACCTTGGTTGCCTTTGAAAATATATGGGCGTCTCGGTTGTAAACCTGTTTGTGGATAGGGAGCATGACCCCATGACAAATTTTGAAAAATGTCGTTAAAATTAAGACTCCCACATGTCCTTATGATATATATGGAATGGAAGTGGATCTTCAAAAGTCCACTTCCATCCCATGATAGGAAATTTTAAACCAAAACAAATTGCATCCATCACATAGGCACTCATAAGAAATGGAGGGTAAACCCTTGTTGAGACACTCCTTTTCCTCCTATAATCGATTATTGCCTTTGCTACATTATCAGACAAAACTTGGGCCCAATTCATTATGGTTGCACTTACGACTGCATCTATTAATGGCAGCCATTCTGGGAAAAATTTAGTGCTATCGAGCTTGCCAAACATCCTACATAGCATGGCTACTGCAAAACTATGAGGAGAAGAAATAGATGTAGTAGAGTACATACCTGCTTTGTCCTTTTTAATATTGCCCTCATTATTTGACCAAGTCCAGGTGACATCTACTAGGTCCTCATTCTCTTTGGCAAACTTCCCCATAAACTATTTGTTGTAGATGGTTTGTGCCTCTGGTAGGTGGTGCATAAGCCGTAGGTTGTCTGGAAAAAAAGTTCCCATAACCTCTTGGCTTTTATTCTTAAATTATTTGTTTGAGATATCACCCTGATCAATAATCCACTTGACCATATCAGTGTAAGGGATTACCTTTGTGCGCATGGCTATGCCATGCAGAAATGAGCATGTTGTCTCAAAAATGGTGGCATCTAAGGAAGTACGACCGTCATCTGTGATCTTTGTTTCCAGAGGTCTTAGTTGCTCTTCTTCCAACAAATCATACATGGTTTCCCATGTAGAGGTCCCTCCTTCTCTACTGCGTGTAGTATCTGAGAATAAAGGAGTCATTTCTGATTTCTTAGACACAACTTCCTTGCCCTTCTTTGCCATCACTCCCAAAGACTCCTTCTATGGATTTTCCCTGAAAATGGAGAAAAATAGCAACTATCGGATACACAGAGATAAGAATGAAAGTAAGCTGGGATAATATAAATAACTTGAAAAGTTTATAAGAAAGGAGTTTTATTTGAACGTAAGTGAGAAGATATCATATCACCTTAGATGGCTTTTCACACATTAATGCCATTATTTTACTAAATTCCCACTAATGGTTCGTTATCTCTTAGCATTAATGCTCTTTAATGTCTGCATCATAAGTCGGGAAGAAAGCTTCTAGGGTGACGAGCCTTTAAATCGTGAGAATAGCAATTTTTTGATTTGCGAAGCAATCTCGCAGATCACATTATCACATTATGTATGTATTGTTTCCTTATTTTTTCTGCGATATGCGAGATGCAGGTTTCTTACTATTGTTTCTAGGGCATAACCATTGGTTAGGTTTTCTTGTGTAAAGTGTTTTTCATTAAGCAATGGACCTAAATACTTCTATGTGATGTATCCGGGAGTGGGTCGAGGTTTCCATCACATTTCGCAATTTCGACGGGAGGAGTTTTACGGTGTTCCTTCAAATGTCTGAAATGCGATGCGATAAGGAATTGTTGTTATGAAGATTTTGCATTTCGCATATTTTAAGGTGCGCCTTTTGAGAATAGTGATATGCGATGTGGACCTTAGTTTTAATAAAATGCCTTAGGACTTAGTTTATATAAGAAACGTACTAGTTTCAAAATATTAAAGCATGGAGTCCTCTTTTGATCGATTTTTGCTAGATTTGGTGGATTAGCAAGGCATTTCAACCACGCTTGATCGTGCAATATGCGGGAAAGGGACGCATTTAATAGTTTTTTCAAAAGGCGTTTGACTGATATCTTGTTTTATTCAAAAATTAATAAAGAAATTGCCTAAATGCTAAACTTATTTTTGGAAACATTTTTTAAAGGTTCCCCATTTATTAATGTAATATTGACTACTACTATTAATAAATGGGGGGTTGTTCAATAGCATAACACACCGGCACTAATGATGTTTTGACCCATGGTATTGGATGAGGCTAAACTATATAAATAGGTGAAGATCAAAGGGCTAAGTGTGCAAGTGAAAGAGTTTTTGATGAATACTTCAATCTGAAGTATATTTTCATTGTAAGGGTTGTAGTTATCACATTGATTTGAAATACTTATGCACCGATGAATACAATGATGGATCAAGATCATGAGACCTGAAATCACTGTTCATTGTGTGATATGTTGAAGGATTGACTAGATCTAAGTACTAATGCATGTTTTTATCTCTGATTATTATGATCTAGGTCTTCCTGAAGTTCTGAAAAAATGCGCAATTTTAGGTCAAAATTTGCAGATCTATATGCTTGTTGGTTTCAAGAAAAGTGTGTATACACACAGGTTCACTTCTGCAAAGTCACGTCTATAAAGTAAGGAATTTATGTTCATAAATGACTAATTAACCTTATCAGTGTTGTTTTTTCTCTGTTGTCTATCAATGATGTCCTCATGTTGATCTGGGTTGAGTAATAATGTCTGAAGTAGATCTAATTGAATGATGAAGTTGAATTTGGGTAATAATTAATTGATGAATGTTAAGATTCTTTGTTGATTGTGATTGAAGATCAGAGACAATTCTGTGATTGGTTCAGAGTGTTGCAGTAGATCTGAGTGTGATTCAGTGTTCTTTTCAGAAATTGCAGTGGTCAAATTTTTAGTTTTTAGTATATTAAGATCTATATGTGAGTTTATCTCCAAAAAAGCATGTATGCATACGGGTTGCCTTAAGTGAAGTAGCGTATACATTTTAGAAAATGAATGATCAAAGTTACAGTTGATTATGTGTGTTGATGTAGCATTCTGAGTTCAGTTTTGTATACTCGTTACAGTGATATGATTGTTCCAGTTGATTGGTTAAGTTTTGATTATGTATCAGTTGTTTGGGTTTCAATGGTTGGTTGATTCTGTGTTTCAAAGATTGATTATTTTTTTACAACAATGATTGAGCATAAGTGTTGATATTGGATCCAGTCTAAAAATGTGATGAAACATGGTCCATGGATGTTGTTGAGGGTTGGATCCTTCGGTGAGGAATTCAAAGCTTTCTGCCAGTAGTAGCTAGTGATCAGATCAGGGGGTTGGAGCTCCTTTCCAGTAAAATTTGGAGAATAAGTGAATGTTATAGTCTTCCGCAGGTGGGAACCTGTGTACTGGTATGAGTGTGCACTAGTACAAGAATGTAAGAAGTTTTTTATATTAATAATTTTTGAAGACCGATACGACAACAATGGTGGTTTTCTCTCACATTAGGTTTCCAACTTAAATCCTGGTGTTCATGTGTGTTTACTTATGTGTGATACTTTATTATGTTCTTACTGCACCTATTTACTATTTATAAAATGTCTGATAAATCTCTTACATTCTGGTTCAAAGTTTAAGAGATAAAGAATCATCTATTTTACAAAGTTTACTGGGAATACGCTAGTTTCTTTTACAATAATAGTCTATATATGCTAGTTGGGTTCAATCAAGTCGTGTTTACATTTCAGAGAAGAAAAATATTATTGTGAGTTTTAAAATACTGATTCACCCCCCTCTGAGTATTTTTCCCAACACTCTCATCATAAATCACAATCAATCTCATTGTGCTTTCTAGCTCATTGCAAGGAGAAACCATATTCTCAATTCCACAACATTTGATTATGCTTTAATTTTCTCCCTTTGTTCCATGGAGAGCATTGCTTATATACAAGATTGTGGAGGAGTGATAATATGTATCTAGTCACTTTGTTGACCATGTTTGATATGTTCCTTTCATTATTATATTATAGAATTCGTCATTTTGACCTTTATATCCTTATTCATTCACTTTTCTAACCCTATCCACTTCAACTCCCTTTTGATGTGTAAATAGAGCATTAAAACTCTCCTTGGCAAGCCAACAAGAGCATTGCAACTCTCCCTGGGGCGTTGAAGAGGCAAAACAATGTTTTTGATATGGTTTCCATGGAAATTTTTATTTTTATTTTTTATAGCCTTTATTTTTAGGTGTTTCCCTAGCAGAATAATCTGTAAAATATCGTAGATATTCCACTAGATAGTTTGTCACAACAAATATGATAAAATTTACTTAAAAATAATCCAAAATATACACTATTACAATTTTATTTGTCTTTAGATTTATAGATATGTAGATTATTGTTAATAACATATGCATGCTAATTAAAATTATTTAGAAAATAGAGAAAATAGAAATAAAATCTTGCACACACATTTCACACAAGATATGACATGGTAAACGCTTTCGAAAAAAAAATCCAGCTAGAAGGTGAGGCCACTATGCTCTCTTTCTCTTAATAGAAAATTTCTACGAGTATAAAGAAGTATGGCATGTTGCCTATGGGCTACTAAAATGCGCAAATCCTCTTTTTGTGATGTATCTCCCATTCCTCTTTGCTATTTTTTCTCAACTATGGAACGAATGCACTTGAAAGAATGGAACCTCTTTTCCTCCTAGTGGTCTGATTATAACATAACCTTATAGTCTACTAGTGGTTAGGTTTAACTACCTTAATTCTTAACTAGAGATACAATATAAAATATTTTAGACTCTTCTTCATCACAATGACGTGGATATCCCCTTTTCAATGAATTATGTGGGTTGATGTGGCATTCTCTCAAATTATGGTGGTGAAAACTAGAAGGTCAAATTCCCAGTGGCATGCATTTCGCATGCAGACTATGATTAATGTGATTCTTGTGTTGTTGGAAAGGTATATGTGTGTAGAATAGGAAAAAAAAGTGTGGCACTAAAGAAACATATTTTTACCCCAAGAAAATGACATTTGATGCCTCAAAATGCTCTTTGAAGGTTTCAGAACCCAATTTTCCAAATTGGGTCCCACTAGTAGAAAGGGTCTTGTGAGTTGATACCTCTACTTTTTTCCACTTTGAAAGCATCTATATGGATAAAAAACAATATAATGATACAATCTGGATCATGCCTCCCCATTTTTGGAGGATTTTTGTCCCCAAAAGCTTCTACTGAATGAGGTGAAAAAAAAAAATACTCCACCTTCTCTCGGGTGTACCATTTAGCTTTTCCTGGAAGTTGTCCTTTCAACCCAATATACCAAAGGTCATGCTACCCTTGCCTTGTAGTTCTAGACCTCTTCTACCAAATTATATATTATATCAACTATGTATGAACATCTAGTGCGAAATCCTCCACAAAAGGCAGGACCTATTCCTCTTCCTTCTTGATCTAGCATGGAAGGCTCATAGAGTTTTAGATTCTCTACATTCACAACTCAGTAAATGTGCATATATGGTGGTAAATTGAGTTGATAGGAATTATCATCCACCTTTTATAGTATCTTGAAGGAACCATATCATAGAGCCTTGATTTTCTTACAAGGGCCCTATAGCCTCTCCTTGTTCAGCTGTAACCATACTCTATCTCCCACCTTGAACAATTTATCTATTTTATGCTAATCATGCTTACCCTTGTATTTATGCAATTACTTTTCCATTGTCTCTTGCACCTATATATGGATCTTCTTGGTATTATTTATAAAATTTTCATACCTCAATGCATCTTCTATAAGATCTTCCCTCACTCCTCCTTGATGACCATATGTAATGTCCAAAGCTAAAGGTGGAAAATATCCAATGCAAGTTTCAAATGGGGACTTTCTAGTAGAAGTGTGGATTGCTTTGTTGTAAGAATTTTATAGATATACCAAATTTTCATCCCATGTCTTTGGATGCTTTTGGTTGTATCCCCTCAGAAGATTCACTAAAGTCCTATTGACTATGTATGTCTTCCCATTTCTATTTGGATGAAAGGTTATAAATCTCTTCAACTTTGTGTCCATTTCTCCCATAATGTAGTCCAAAATGCACTAAGAAATTTCATGTCCCTGTCTAAAACGATGCTCCTTGGTATCCCAAATTGCACCCAAATTGTCCAAAGAAAACTTTTGTTTCTTATTTCCCACTAATGGTCATTTTACAAGGAATTAGAACACACATCATGTTTAGCCTATCAACTGTGACAAATAGGTATTGATTTCCCTCCTTGGTTGTTGGTAAACCTCCCACAAATTCCATGGAAATGCTTTCACAAGGATGAGTGGGTACTAGTAAGGGATTATATAGACTCTATTTCCTATTGATAGTCTTGCTATTACAACAAAGCATGCATCCTCTTATGAACCTAGCTACTTGCTCTTGCATCTTGGGCCGATGCACGTACCTCTACAAGTTGGCCACTGTCTTCCTTACACCAAAGTGCAATGTAGCCTTAAAGGTGTGAGCCTCTCTAATTAGCTGCAATCACTCACCTTTAGGAACAAATAGCTTATCCAACCTGTATAGCAACCCATCCTAGAGATGGGGGTCAATGGTGCTATCTCCATCGCGCACATACTCTGATTTTTCCATTGTTGAAACACCTCCCTAAAGTCCCCATCCTCTAAATATGCCTCTCTGTATGCATCATGGCTTAATGACTCCATGTGCATTAGAGTACCTTAAGATGTGATCTTTGATGTGGGTGGCCTTGAGAGAATCTCAACCAACTTGTTTTTGCTTCCCTTATTTTAATTGATCACCGAATGAAATTATTGTAGAAACCCCATCCACTTGTAATTTCTGGTCTGTTGTAGCTTACTCTAGGCATGTAGGTATTGTAGTGGTTGGTGATTTGTGTGGATTATTGTCTCCTTTCCCATTAGATAGTTCTTCCAATTATTCACATCTTTCACTAGGGTATAGAGCTCCTTGTCGTAGGTAGGGTAATTAAAAACTTCTCCATGAAAAACATAAGAATGGTAGCATAAAATCCTTCCTCCATGCATCAATACCGCTCCCATAACATACTCATTTGCATCTATCTCCACTTCAAAGGGCTGCTAAAAGTTTGGTAATGTTGGAACTTATGCTTGAATGATCTTCTTTAGCTCCACAAAGTCCCTCTGCTGACCCTTTCCTCAATGGAAACTCTTTCCACCTACTATTATAGCATGGAGTGGGAGTTCATCACTGAAAATAAGGTGATGAATTTCCTCAGGTACTGCGCAACCCCACTGAAACTTATGACCTCAAAAATATTGGTATTCATTGCCCGTTTCATGATGGCCTCCAATTTTGTAGGTTCTATCTTAAAATCTACTCCACCAATCACATACCCCAAATACACCAAAGAATGTTGTGCAAAATCACACTTGTTGATATTTTCTAGTAGTCGCTGCTTCTTTAATGTCTCTAGCACTTGCGTCAAATGTGAGATGTGCTCCTCTCAGGTAGCATTGTATACCAATATATAATCCAAGTATAAAATAACAAATGAATCTATAAAGAGGCACATTATAACATTCATTAATCTCATAAATGTAGTTGTTTCATTGCATTGACCAAATTACATAACTAACCACTTATACAGACCTTACCTAGTTTTGAAGTTGGTCTTCCAGGTATCTTCTTCTTTGACTCAAACCTAGTGATATCTAGACTTTATGTCCAACATGGTGAAGTATTTTTGTTTTTGTAACCGACCGAATAGATCGTCTATCTTGGGCAGGGGGTACTTATTCTTGAGCATGATTTTTTTCAATGCTCTATAATATATACACATCCACCAATTCTCATCCTTCTTTGGCACAATGATGATGGGTGACCCACGTGGTGATGAACCTAGTCAAATGACACCCTTTTCTAGTAGCTCATGCAAATTTTTCTTCACCTCACTTTCTTATATAACACACTCCCTATACAACCCAATTTTTGGCAATGCAGAGTCTGAAAAAATTTGGATCTCGTGCTCCACTTCCCTCTTAGGTGGTAACACTTTAGGCTCCTAGAACACATCCCTGTATGCATGTAGAAATTCTTCCAGTTATAGGGATGCATTTCCTCTTACTAACTCTTCTATAGACTAATTTTATCTTAACAACAATAAATCATACTTCTTTCTAGAACCGACCAATTTCTTGGCTTGGTTGGCACTTACCAATGAAAGTTTTTACTTTCCTTTGTGCACCTTGATGGGGAATGATTTTCCATCCTTGATGAACCAATATTTGTTGGACCTACACATGCATATTTCATATCACATGTACATGTAGGTATCCCAAACATGACTTCACA
>APFE030593259.1:0-51489 GCA_000404065.3 Pinus taeda | reverse complement strand
TACATATATATATACATATAATTATCCAATCTAGATCATGACCCAACGGGGCGTCACTTTGATCTATGATAGACCTTGAGGGTGAAACTTTGAGTTGTAACAGATTCTACCTAATCTATGAGATTAGGAGAGAAGCTAATGGCGGAAATAAATTATAATAATCTTAGTGAGCAAGTAATATGGAGGGATCAAAGGACACAAAAGTTGTAATGGATTCAAAATTCATACTAAAATACATATAAGATACATCCCCGAGGTAAGCATACCCATAATCGATATTGAAAGAATAAAGCATGGTCACCCACATAACATGCTATGGACTCATGTCATCAAGGATTGGTCATGATACAATTTAGATCTATGTCACAATAGATATCAATAGGGTTTCATACACTAATGAGAGTGCCCAAATTTGGCCCTCAAAGTACATAATACATTCTCCAATGCAACTTGGGGGAGGCATTGTGCTTGATTGAGGTAGCCCCATGCCCTAAGGCCTTCAACTCACCCCAATGGTATGACTCAACTATATGTGAATGAATGAGCTAATGTCAAGCATGTAGGGAGACTATCTAATTAATAGACACTGAGGGATCCCATTAATATACATGAGGGAGACATCAATAATGAAAATGGTTCCCAAGGTACCTAGCACAATATAGTGAGTGCAAATGAATGAATTGACGTCATGATACAATTTAGATCTATGGCACAATAGATATCAATAGGGTTTCAAAAACTAGTAAGAGTGCCCAAATGCAGCCCTCAAAGTACATAATACATTCTCCAATGCAACTCAGGGGAGGTATTGGGCTTGAGTGAGGTAGCCCCATGCCCCAAGGTCTTATCCTCATCCTAATGGCATGACTCAACTATATGTGAATAAATGAGCTAATGTCAAGCATGAAAGGAGACTATATGATTAGCAAACATTGAGGGATCCCATTAATAAACATGAGGGAGACATCAATGATGAAAATGGTTCCCAAGATACCTATCACAATCTAGTGAGTTTGAATGAATGAATTGATGTCAAGCACTCATAGAATTAGTCAACATGGGCCAGTGAGAAAAACCCACTATCAACCATGAGGAATATTTCCACTGAGGACTCCAAGCTCCAAGGTACTATATAATTTCTAGATCTACATCCAAAATAAGGCATTGGCATTGATGGAAAGAGATTCATCAAAGGAGGGCTTTGATATATACCCCATCATTTCACACTAAATTGAAACCAATATGTGGTCATTGATGAAATAATATAAATAATTTATGCACAACTAACACAAGGAAGCCTAACACAAAATGTTGAACAATACTGCATATGGTTGACTCTGACTAAGATGTCCCTTGAACATATAACGACACGACACAAATGTGAAATTTTCATCTTGGACTAAAGAATACCATATAGAAACATTTGTGACATAGGAAGCATCATCAACACCCACAAACTAGAAGGGTAACCAATTGGGTGAGATAGTGACTTAATAGCAGAGATTCACATCTCATGTTGATGGTGTGGTTCTAAAGTTAGGAAAATACCAACTATAAGAGGATAACTTAAACAAGTTCCATGTTCAAGGGTGATTTATTACTACCATTATGGGATGAAGAAAATAATAACCCCCCCCCCCCCCCCCACCCTTCCGTTTTTGTAAAATGACCCCTTAATAGTTTAACGAGAACAAAAGAGAATATAAGTGAGCCCAATAGTGTATTTTTCATTTCGTTTTAACAAGCCTGAAAATGAGTTAATATAATACTAGGATTTGTGTTATTTTTGTGAGTTTTGTGGAGAGTCTAAAAAGAGGTAAAGTGCACTGATGTATTTCCCATTGTTTAATAAGCATGATAATAGAGATGAGGTTTCCCACCGACTTTCACCTTGAATAATGGGTAGGAAAATATGGAAAGAATTTCACTTTTTTAAGTAGTTTAACAAGAGAATACTGCAAAAGAATCTTGGGATTTTCGTTGGTTTATTAGCATGAAAAGATGACTAAAAGAAAGCTCATTTTGGAGAGACGAGTGTATAGCGATATCCATCTAGTTCTAAGGCTAACAAAATTGGCCTAAGTAAAGCAATATGCAATGGGGAAGTGTTTGGAAACGGAAGTCCACTCATCACAATAATCCTTCTTAAAGGGTGAGATGCATTGTAATATGGAAGCAATATTGCTATGAGGGCAAGAGGTCAAGCATAACTATAATGTTTGAAAGTGTGATGAAGGAAAAAGACATTATGAAAACATATATTGAGGCGTTGAAGACTATAGGCATAAGTGACCAAAAAGAAACAAAAAGAGAGTGGGAACCCCTCTCTAAGGACTATATATGACCAAAAATAATGGACAAAGAGAGACATGAGGCTTAATTTTAGTGTCATAGTAGGCACTAAAGAGGGTCCCTATTCCTACAAATGAACGCAACATAGGAACAAAATCAACAATTGGGTGCTACTCTGTGGCGTCCATGAAGGGTGGGCTCTCCCACGCAATTTACGATGGAAAGAAGGCATGGTTAATATTGTAACCGTACAGGGTGGAGCCTTATTATTAGTGAAATGGTATGGGGAAGGTCAATTATGCAATGTAAATATTGATATGGATGCTAACACTATAAGCCAATTACAAAAGTATGCCTCAAGTCACCATGGCATGTGTTGCAAACTCCATTTTCATGAACAATAGAGAATCAACAGTTCCTTATGGAATCATTAGTAGCATGATATTATGATAAAATTTCATTAAAAATACCAATATGAATTAAATATCTAACAAAAGAGGCATAGCCAATGTGAAAAGATATATCTTGAGGCCATTTTCCCCATACAAAAAGAGGAAATTTTGACCATTGTGCTCATCTGCTACCCAAAAGGAGACAAATTGTGGAGAAACCATCTTATTTTCATATATTTTTTTCAAATCATAGGATTGTAAATCCATGAAATGGGTTTCTTCCACCACTAGGATAAATCTCCTAACCTTCTCTTTCATTTGATATGCATTTTATCTTGGTTTACCCTGAAAAATACATGCCAGGGAGACCCTGTCCAAGTTGATTGTGATCCAATAATCTATCATAGAGAAAAGGGAGAGTTGTTAGACACTTCAACATTCCCCTATGAAGGGAAAAAATTGTTACAAATCTCCCTTAATCCTACAACATTACATTAAAGCCCTTCTTTTCTAGATCTACATCAATGGAAGTAGGGTTTGATTCAGATTTTTGGTTTATGGATAGGCATTGATGTTTTCTACATGGATTTTCAAGATGATTGAGTGGATTGAAAGAGAACATGAGGTTGGTAACGTTGCAACCATGGAAGACCCAGGGACACTAGCTACCTTGTGCAATTGTGGTCTCCTTAAGTTCTTTAGGATGTTGATCATGGTGGCCAATTGCCTATTCCACTTGGACCTTGTTGTAGTTGTTGCAACACCCTCCAAAATTTTGGCTTACACTCAATTTTGGATCCTTCATTGGCATTTTACATTGTTGTTGCAAGCACTAGAGCTCATTTCACGAGCTTTCTTGGAGTGCTTTGGTCCCTTTTGCATGTTGGGTTAATTGTCGTATTTTGGTTGTCATGCAATGTTTGCAAGCCTATTCTGATGGTTTCAAAGGTCGATATTTATGTATATGATTTGTATTAACCTGTAAACATATGTCACTCCCATACATAAAGTCATAAGAATTGTCGCACATGTATCATCATGGTCATCCCAAAGTTTATCTTAACTGTCACACTTGTCATATCTTGTTTTAAGGCACTCATATGAAGGTAAATACTTTGTTCATGTCTTCATATGATCTTTTTTTCATGTCATTAAAGTATGCTAAGTGTGTGATCACATTTAAGGTTCATCATAGTTCATCACCTATCCCACACTTAGCCATCTTCGGATAATCTTCCCGATCAAGAAACTTAGCTTTACCAGGCCCCAACTGAACTGCACACTACATAGTATTATCCCTCTAAGATATGACCTTGCTTCTTGATACTACGCAATGTGTAGTCCCTATCCCTTGGGGCTTCTGCACTGTGCAATTCATGTGCCCAACTCTCGACCTTGACCCCTAGAATTGTGCAGTTATGTCCACCATATTGGCTTGAACTACGCACTTCTCATATTCAAGACTAAATATATTCCCCTAGTAGATGGAATTGCACAATGTGAAGAATCCAAACCTTACCTGACATGCAAAACTACACAATTCGCTTCCCTAGTGTCCATTCCCTTAGCTTGACCCCACTGTCTCCAGAAACTGTGTAGTCTTGTCTTTTAGGCCTCCCCGAGCTGCACACTATGCAGTATCAGAGCTCAAACTCTTCCCCTTGACTGTTGGAACTATGCAATAGGTAGTCAATGAGCCCCTCTTCCCATCCTATCACCTGTCCCGGTCTTAGTTGATGGCTCAGAATGCATCATCTTAGACTGGGGGGTTTTCAGATTGATGTCATCTCGTCATGAGTGAATTGCAAGAACATATACACTATCATGTCATGGAAAGATGATGGAGAAGGAGGAGGAGGAGGGAGGCATAGCTAAATACTCTCTTGTAGTTGAACTCTCAAGTTGAGCAATCGAGAGAAAGCAAAGGGACACAAGTTTGCGACCACCATACAAGACTAAATATCATTGAAGATTCTGCATCACCAAGCCATGCAGAGGTGAAGAGAAAGCATATTAAAGAAGAAATCGAACATTTAGCAGCAACAGTTGATGAGGCTCATCAATAGGTAAACTGTATGGGTCACAATGCCACTCTCCATCTTATTAAAATTGAGTCTTCTCACATTTATTCCCATATTTTGTTATATTTTTCTTAGTGAGAAGGGTGAAGGTGAGTTACTATATCATGTGGCCTAATATATGTTAAATGTAGGAATTGAAGTATTTTTGGGTTGACTTAAGTGCAGGAACTCAAAGTGGGAAAGCAAGAGATATTTTAGGAGATTGGTCTCCCTCCTTAACTCCTCAAAGCATTCAAAGATTCCACCACAATATCCCATTAGCTCAGATTTACTAGCAGCCAAGAAAGTCGATTCCAATGGTAGCCAAGCCAGTGATAGTTAAGAAAGAGTCATTCTCGAGTTAGGGAGACAACTCTCCCCATTTTATAGGGAGATGTTGGGAGCTCCAGTTTTGTATAAATAAGACAGCGAAGGGTCTCATTAGGATTCGATTTTTTGATGTAGCCAAGAGGCAATTTGAACTAAAACATTGTGACTATTATTGTATTATTGTATTTGACATTTTGATGATAATGAGAAATTTTACCTTGATCCAAATGTAAGTTGACTCAGAGGGTTGAAGCTCTTCGGTTAGGACCCAACCCTTGTAGTAGAAGTTCCTGTTTTTGTATCTCTATTCTTATATTAAAATGATAGTTATTTGTTGAAGTTATTTATGTTTTGTTTAGCTTAACAAGTATTTGAATGATTACTTAATTTTGCTTCCTTTAGTTTGAAGAAAATATCAGAGGTGCAGTAGTGAAGGAAGTTACTCCAGAAAATATTGTGAGAGTTTCCTCTTCCTCATCTCCATCATTGGGTCATGATTAGAGGGTCTCATTCTTAGAGCCTCAAAAGCAGAGTTGTCATTTGGTCATTGCATAGCTAAGGCTTCATTTTTAGATAGATCATTGTTTGTGATTTCTTGGAAGCGCCTGCAACTATTATTTTGTTTCTTGAGTTTACTATAGCTTAAAAAGGCATTCCATTTCATAGATCTAGTACTTAGAAATAGATAGATCATATTTCTCAAATTCAATTCATTGTTTTCATGTCGATATGTAGCAATGCATAAATGAAGAGAAAAATAGGTTTTGTTGCAAGGATTGTTGATCTACAGGGAGGAACTCATCCAACCAGCTTCACCTAAGTATTCTTCAACTTCTACCAAGGGATACCAGCCCATAGTCCAAATCTTTGTTTTGCATCCACTGTGAGTAGCCACATTAGGCAAATCCAACCTCCCTGAACTATTGGGCTTAGCCTCAATAAATGTGCAACTTCCCTACACCTTCTCTCACTGTCATACATCTCTCCAGCACCTCATTCCACTATTCTTTCCCTCCTAAATCTTTCAACTAACTTCTTGTAGAAAACCGGGATATCCTGTAGCAAACTAGGACATCCTGTAGCAACTATAGGATCTCTTGTAGCAACCTGTTTGACCCTATTTTGACTAGAAATCTTAGTATGAGAGTAGGTTAGGCCCTCATATTGGATTCCATGCCTATCATTTCCCCTGAGATTAGCTCTCCCATACCTTTCCCCCCTACAAGATCAAACAGAATAAGCATAGTATTTCCATTTCTGAATTTAGAAATTAATTGAGTCTTTTTCTACAAATACAAAATGAAATAGTTAGTGCATGCATATATAAATCATAGAATGATAGAAAAAATTCCCATGTCCAAATAGCTAGATAATCAATTGCACATTTAACCTAGTTCTTTTCTACAAGTAATTTGTTTTATTTCCTAACAAGATGATTTATGGCATTTGATAGCATTTATCATTCAACAACTCTCATTTCCTAAATAGGCAAGCATTTAATTTCCTACATTAGAACTAGCTTTACATTCACTATGAGTGGTCGGACTCCTTCTAGTCAATAGAATACTGGTCTGGGACCCTAGTGGTCTAGCATCCCAATTGAGAAGTGACATGAGTAGAATGTTGCATCTATTGTGTATATAGTAGTGTCACCTCCATGTTTGTAAAAAACCTCGGGTTGATAAAGTAAAGTTGGTAGCCCTAGGAGTTTCAACATCCTTGTTGCAATACTGAGGCTCATCAATAGTGACTTGGCATTTCCACATCATCAATTTGTCCATGTTAGCAGTGCCATTTCATGAGTGGTCATATGCCACATCACTATTATGGATCATGTATATTATATTCGAATGTATTGTAAAGTGGAAGTCCAAAGGACACACATGGAATGTAAAGAGTCATGTAAGTCAGAAAGTCATAAGAATTCAAACAATAATGATGGTAGTCAAAGACTCACCCTTGGTTATATATACTCCTTGATTGTATAAGAATAGGACTTTTCACCTTGGCTCCTCCCACAGGGCATTAGATAGATTAGCTAGTTCTTTGAGGAGCAAGGAGTGGCTCCAATGTCCCACTATTGGGGCTAGTGTACATTGTAAACATCTGTCTTGGAATTTTTACTTAATAACAAAAGCCTTCAAGGCCATCATGTTCTTCATGCATGGACTATGAATGTTTGTAAGACTATTTTATGGATGTTTGTATTTCATGTTAGCTTTCACATGTGCTAAGATAGTTGAACTGTTTTGGTTATTTTAGTACTATCTTATTGAGAATGTGTTGTAACGGTTGTTATCATTGTCCCACCCTTATGGACTATTCCATGGGATATTAAACAAATATTTTTCCATTTTTTTGTTGTAATGATCGTCACATCCACTATGGACTATTCCAATGGAATTTAGACAAACCTTTTTGGTTCATGTGTGTCTCTTCTTGGGTGGTACTATTGCCTCTTACTTAGAGGCTCACTTTTATCCCCTCTCTGCAGTAGAATAACCTTGATACAGTTGTAACTGAACACTCACTAGACACACTTCCCTTTCTTTTCAAAGACACCATTGCATCCGTCTCTTGTGCTGACAACTAGAGCCAATGAAAATCTTTAAGGATTCGGAAACCAAGCCTTTATACCAAATGGGACTCTTAGACAAAATAGTGTGAAGTCTAATTGGGACTTCATACTGGGGAGATCCCCCTGAATATTGGTGGGTCCAGCACTGTCAACGGACCCCTAATAGTATTTCCTATTGGTTTCATGTTTTTTAGTACAATTTTCTATTTTTGGTATTTTTTCGAGTCTTGAACTTCCGAAGCATTTTTTAGGCCCTAAATGATGTTTTTTGGGGAAATGGGAAAATGTATGTCAAAGACTACATTTTTAGTCGAAATATGTTTTCCTCAAATATACCTTTCTAATGGGCTATCGTGTGCACCAAATAGAGATTGCATGCCAAGTTAGTTGACGTTCCAACTAACCCCATTGGGGCCCATAACTTTTTGACACTTCCACTCCTATGGTTTTGTTTTTGGAAGTTTAGGGTTTCTCATTGTTCCTTCATGGTAAAGAGGCCTCAGAGACTCATTATAACACATTTCAGAAAGCATTTAGCTATCACATCTATTCTCATAGATAAGCTACTACCATTCAAGCTAGTTTTCATTCTACATGTAAACAATTTTTAGTATTTGATATTTATTAATTGAAGTTCATTTTCATTGTATATTTGTGTTTTTTGTTTAAATATTTCATTTCTTTCCTTCATAAATTTGGATCAGTGGTATCAAAGCAGCTTGTTATTTTTTTGTGCATGTCACCAATGAGATCAGGGTATAAGGAGTTGGGACATGAACTACTTAAACTCTTACAAGACCGTCCTCACCAATGTTAATGACTTCCCTTGGAAGAATAAAAAACAAGAGAGGGAGTAGAAGACCCCATTGAATTGTTGCTCTAAGAAGCCTTCGAGCAGCAAAGGAAATAAATGATGGATAACTTTTCCCATATCCTTCAGCAACTACCAATATGCGAAACATTGTCATCCAACAGTCACTTTGGAGGCACTGCTCCATTTAAGGCACGTATGTTTGATATTCCTCTATTCAAAGGCTAGATAAATGCATATGTTGTAGATAAATTGTTAAGTCTACTGGAAGGATATTTTTCGGTCCATGATTTTTCCGATAGAGAGAAGATTATTTTTGCACTGCTTAAATCCACCCCCGATGTCAAGGATTGGTGGGAAACTTGTTATGATAAAAACGCGATGGAGGAGTTTCCACTGTTTTTTTTTTCTTAGTGTAATTAGGGTTAGCACAATATTTTTGAAATTCTAATAATTACTTTTTATGTAGATCTTATTTAAAATTGTTCCAATATATCATTCAACAATTATACTTCAGAAATTCAACCATAAAGAATAGTAGAACAAGAGATATCACAACACACAAAGGAAGACAATGTTTACCCTAGGAAATCCCATAGAAGGAAAAACCTGATCAACCTTTTTCAATAGAGAAATTATTCTTGTCCAATGAGAGACACACCTAGACCTACGGCCAAACTTGGTCTTCTCCTCCAAGTCACGTCACCCAATCTGATCCAACAATTCATTATTCCTATCTGACCCAGAATTTTGGCCTTCTCCAATATCTAATTTCCCCATAAATTTTTCCCCTGCAATAATTTCTCCAGTTACCTAGAAATTTTGGCCCCCTGCAATAATTTCCCCAGTTACCTAGAAATTTTGCCCCCCTGCAATAGTTATCCCAGAAAAATGCAAACCACAGAAAGAATAACCAATCCACATCTGCGAGTTGCAAGAGAGATAAGAGAGAAAATTTGTCCTTCTATTCATCCTTCTTGCCCTTCTCTTGCTTGCCAAGAATCTGTCTTGTGTGAGAGAGATCGAATGCCCAAGTGGAGGAGGAGGTGTTGCCATCATATAGTGATCTATCTAGGTAGAATGGGTGTCTTTTGGAGCTAGGTTTGACCCGACTTGGAAAGAATTTGACTTGTCACTTTTGGAGCCAAAAATTACATTTCAAAAATTCAAATTTTCATCTTTAAAAAGTGATTATGGTACTTTGACTCAAAATAAATTTTCCATTGAATCAAGTTGTAATGTCCCTATTCCGAATCCATGTAATAAATTTAATAAAGGAAATATAATAACCAAGGTCATGGGACATGTATTCCAAGTTGAATTCTCAGAAAAACTTCCTAGTGTGGGTGTTCATATGGTTTGTTATGGCTAAGGAAATTGGAAAATGCAATGGCAAAGGATTTGGAAAGGCAAAGTGGCATTAACTGACATTTTATTTTTGAAAATAATGGAAATTAGGAGAAAAGGAAGGTGAAAGGTCACAGGTTGCATGTGAGGATGAAAATGAAGGAAAATAATGGAAGATTGAAGAAAATATAGGCCTCATTAATAAAAAGTCTTATGAGGATCAGTTGGTACCTTTTTTTTTCAGTTCAGTTTTGGATCTCTCTCTTTCTACACTATCTCTCTCACTCTTGGACACTTGAGAATTATTGGAGCACTCTAGCATTGGATCAAGGAAAGAAAAGGAAGGACAAAGAAGTAATGGGGAAGAAAAGAGAAGGATCAAGAAACTACAATAGGATTACTTCTAGGTATTTATTTTCATGTGTGACTTCCTTGCTAGATGTGGCATGCATGGTACATGCATGTGTATTCTTTGTTCTCTTGTAATCATTGGCATGGGTTTTGCTAGGTGTTACAATGTTCTTCAGCCTTGCCTTGCCATTTTCGGATAACCATGGTGTGGTGGGTTCTCTTGTATTTAGTTGAGCTTGATTACCGGATGGATTTAAAGGTGAGTGGGGTGGTCTCTGGATTATTCACAATGCCTAAGAATATTGGGATGGTATACACAGTAAATATTGGTTGTGAACACCTCGAATGAGCCTAGGAATCCCAGGATGGGATACATGGTAAAGCTCAAAGGTGAATACCCTTGATTGGGCCTAGGAATCCCTTAACTATTAATGGTGCTATACATGGTAAATCCTAGAAGGTGGAGGCCTTATAGGCCTAGGAATCCCTTGACCAGTAATGGTGGGATACACAATAAAGCCAAGAGGTTGAGATGGATAAATTACTCACGGTTTAGGTGGAGCGATCTGGAGGCGTCCATGCTTGTTTAGGGCCTAGTGATCTAGTGGGGATTGTGGTAAAGTATGGTTGTATTGATGAGGGTTTGGACCTAGGAATCCATTGGTGGGATATATGGTAAAGCCTAAGGAAGCCCTGGTTGGTTTTGTTGTAAGTCCCACATTCTTGCTTCGAATATGCCACGGGGGTTATTGGATGAAAGAAAAATTTGGTTCAACCCAGTCTATGGTTAGGTGGTTTGTGGAAGTCCTAGACCTAGTTGGCTTATGAATTCATTAATTAGAGCTCTTTCACTTTGGTATTTCATGTGTAAATTTACTAGGTCATATGTGTTTTTTATGGTTGTTATATCGTTGTTATTTATGTTAGTTATATGTTGGTTATGAGTATGTTTTATGACAGACCTAACGTATGGATCTCATCATGTTTTGATTAGAAAATGAATTTACAATGAATATATGACCTAATATATGATAATGCAACTATTTTGATAAGGCATCAATGCTTCTTTACAAATCTAAAATAAGTATGGGAGCCCTATTCTCATATATGTTGTTATGACTTGTAGATTACATATTTGTGATATGTTTGATGAAATTCCTGTCATGGATAGTAGGGGTCACATCAATTACTAGTATCAATGATTACATTAATAGACTTATTCCATTTTTATTTACCATTTCTAAAAGTTTCATGAATTTCTTGGAAGTGGCTTGAGACCTAGCCCTGAGAAAGTGGCTCAGAATTCGAGGTCGCTAGCTCATAACTGTCTCAAAATGTCCATAGTCATTGGCATGCCTTGCTATGGGAGCAACAGGAAGGCCTTAGTCGCATGCATTGCTTGCGATGGGAGTGGATGAGGGTCCATATCAGTGAAATGTCAAGTTATCTCATGGGTTGGTCACCTGGAAGGGTTGGTGGCTCCTGAAGATTGTGTAACATGTGTGGAAGGTCATAATGGTTTTGTTTTGTTGATTCTGCTTCCTTAATTGTACATGGGGAGTTGAATCACATCATCATAGTCTCTAGTTACATATTTAATGCATTGGACCGGTTAATTTGGGTAAAAGTAGGAGGAGGTTGTTACAAAGAGGTATCAGAGCATGGTTTTCCCCTTCGACTAGATTAGCGGTGTGTTTTGCACATGCATACATATCGGCTACATATGTGTTCCTTATGTTTGTGGTTTATGAGTTTGTTATGTATGCATGGTGATGGTCATGGTTGCAGTTGTGTTGCCATGTGAAAGTTCATGGTGTTGTTTTTGGATGTGTTCGTCATGAGTGTATGTTGGTTATTCATTGGTTATGCATGTTAGTGCTTATATGTTGTTATACATACATTTTGACATGGTGATAGTTGTCATGCATGAGGTCCTGGTATGCGGTCGGTATGGTCATGCATTGATAATTGGATAATGGTTGAAATGATGTCTATGTATTATTATTATTATGTTTATACATGTATTTTTCTAATCTGGTTGATCTTGCAGATGAGATATCCTCCCTTGAACCATATTGAGGTATGTTGATTATGTTATTTTTTGGTTTAAGTCAAAATGGTATACTTGCAGGAAGAAGATCAAATATGACTAGAAAGATGATAGACTACAATTTATGAGACTCTCCTTATGGATCAAATGAGTAGTGTGGTGTTGGGGTATCTTCTAACATAACAAAAACATTGAGAAGTTTGAAGGAAAAAATAAGAAGTCGCAAGGCAGATAATGACATAATCATGCAGGCACAAGAGAAACAAGAAAAAATCAATGTAGTAATTCTTCAGATTTTGTTAGAATTGCAAAGGCAAGGATCACTCCATATCACCCATGGGCAGGAAGACATGACTAATGGGTCATATGGAAGTAGATATCATGGTGGGAACAGGTCGGATAGGAATGACACGATCATAGATGACAGGCTATGGGATACTCCTGATAGGCGAGGTGATGGACACAGGTTCTATTCTAGTTATGGTTGTGACAGAAACTATGATCGTCATTGTTATCATCCTTACAGGAGGAGTGACAAGGGATATTTTCCATATGATTTCAAGAAAGCAATTCCACCTACCTTTGATGGATATTTGAGGAAGTTGAAGGATGCAAAAGCATGACAACTTGGGATGAATAAATTCTTGGAGTTGCATGAGTACACAGAGAATATG
Source organism: Pinus taeda (assembly GCA_000404065.3). Taxonomy (NCBI): domain Eukaryota; kingdom Viridiplantae; phylum Streptophyta; class Pinopsida; order Pinales; family Pinaceae; genus Pinus; species Pinus taeda. Next base: position 38,604 of record APFE030593259.1, on the reverse strand, counting down.
AAGGCCAAAATAACTATCTTCAACCTCAAAGGGAAAGAAGACATCTAGTCGGAAGATGTGAAGCATGTCAGAGAAATCAGGATAGAAGACTTGAGTTGGCATGAATTCAAGAGACTTTTCATGAAGAAATACTTGTCATAAAGATACGATGATGAGAGAGCTAAGGAATTCTATGAACTAAGGATGGGATTGATTGAAAGATGAGGAGTATACGACCAAGTTTATGGAGATATTGAGGTATATACCATATCTCAAACATGTGAAGGCGAGAGTTCAAATATTTGTCAGTGAATTACCATTAGCATTTAGAGATCAGATTGAGTATAACGAGCCTCAATCACTTGGAAGTTGGGAAATTGAAGCACTGTTATGAGTAGTCAAAGTGTAATATAGAATCATAGTAGGGAAAGACAAAGCTAAAGGTAAATACCAGACAAAAAGAACAAGGCATCAAGATGTATTTGAGAAAGAAAATGTTTCACCTTATAATAAGTTCAACATGGTTAGACAGGGACATGGGTCATAGCCTGGAGGGCAGAAGACTAGAGGTGATGGTATGCGACCATTGCAGTGTTGGATATGTGGCAAGGAGCATCTCAAGAGATATTGACTATAGTATCAGGGTGGTAGGCCTCAGATCTATAGTGCACAAGAGGCACAGACTGTTGGGGATGTTGGGCAAAGAATTCCTTGTCTCTATGCAGCATTGGATAGCAAGCAAGTGGATCACCAGGCATCCATTATCGCGATGGATGGTAAGATTTGTCATGAAGTTGGTTCTATTTTGATTGAACTTGGATCTAATTATAGTTATGTTAACCCTGACTTGGTGGATAAGTGTGGTTTGAATAAAGAAGTGCATGTAGAATCCTGGTTAGTACAGTTGGCTATAGGTAAAAATAAGAGAGTTCATCATTGGGTAAGAACTTGTGCATTCTAGTTGAATGGTATGCCTACCTCAACACATTTGAATGTATTGTTGTTGGGATCATATAGTGTTCTTTTGGGTATGGACTGGTTGTAACTTCATAGGAATAAAGTGGAATGTCATGATAAGGTAATTGAGTGCTTGGATGAAAATGGATAAAAAAGAGTCTTGTAGGGTAAGAAAAAGGAAACATCACTTATAATGGTGATAGCTATGCAGGAAAAGCATAGTCACAAAAATTGGTGTGTGTTATTCACAATGCATATTTCTAGTGATAAAGATAAGGGTGTCAAGGATGCATAGGTATTGAGTAGGTACCCAATCTTGCAACATTTTTAGGATGTATTTCGCCCAGAGATCTCAGAGTTTCCGCCTCACAGAGAAGTGGAATTTTCCATTGAGTTGCTACCAGGGACAACACTAGCATTGAAGACACCATATAGGATGAGCACACCAAAGTTAGTAGAGTGGAAGTTGCAGTTCAAGGAAATGCTTGACAAGGGATACATTAGACAAAGTGTATCTTCATGGGGTGCACCAGTGTTGTTTGTGAAGAAGAAGGATGGTACTCTCAGGCTATGCATTGGTTAAAAACAATTGAACAAGGTAACCATCAAGAACAGGTTCCCATTTCTGAGGATTGATGACTTGTTTGATGAGTTGAAGGAAGCAAAAACGTTCTCAAAGATTGTCTTAAGATCAAGATATCATCAGGGACGCATTAAAGAAGAGGAAATTTACAAGACATCTTTTCAAAACAAGTATGGGAATTATGAGCTTGGTGTAGTGCCATTTGGTTTGACTAATGCTCCAACTACTCTTTATTCTTGATTAATAGTGTTTTGCGTCCTTATCTAGACAAGTTTGTTATTGTATTCATTGATGACATCTTGATATATTCTAAAAATGAGGAAGAGCATTCCGAGCACTTAGTAATAGTATTGAGATTACTGAGAGAGCATCAGTTGTATTCCAAGCTTAGTAAATGATGTTTATTTTAGGTAGAAGTAAATTACTTGGGACATGTTATTTCCAAGGAAGGCATAGTAGTGGATTTAGGAAAGATAAGGGCTATCATGGAGTGGGCAACTCCTAGAAATTTGGATGAGGTAAGATCATTCATGGTGTTAGAAGGTTATTATAGGAGTTTCATCAAGGAATTCTCTCTCAATGCATATCCTATTATGTCACTGCAGAGGCAAGGTAAGAAATTTGAATGGACAGAAGAATGTGTGGCAAGTTTTGAGCAATTGAAGCAGTTGTTGACAAGTGCTCCAGTGTTAAAGATTGCATATCCAAACAAAGAGCTTGTGGTGTGTATATATTCTTGCAAGAGAGGAATTTGTGGAGTCCTTATGTAGGAAGGATAGATAGTGTGTTATGAGTCACAGAAACTGAATGAGAATGAGAAGAATTATCTAATGCGTGATCTTCAATTAGCAGTGATCATCCATGCATTGAATATGTGGAGGCACTATCTTCTTGGAAGGAGGTTCATATTGATGAATGATCATAATGGCTTGAAATACTTATTTGACCAAGAAAATCTAAATTCCATGCAAGCTAGATGGTTGGCCACAATCAACGAGTTTGATTTTGAGATCATGTACATTAAGGGAAATGAAAACAAGTTTGCAGATGCTCTTAGCAAAAGAGTGCAATTGAATCATATAACATCTATGAGTTCGTATGGGATAGATGAACAAGATCACATCTTATAAGAAATACAACAGGATAGCAGGTACGTGGAGCTTATGCACAGGTTACAGCAGGGTACAAGTGAGCAATATGTGGACTATCATCTTATAATAGATGGCCTGATCAGATTTAGGGATGAGATATATGTGCTAGACAATAATGAGCTCAAGAATACTATCTTGTGAGATTTTCATGCAAAACTATATTCAGGTCACCCAAGATACCATAATACATTGACAACAGTGAAGAATTTTTAACATTGGCCAAATATGAAGAAGGACGTGGCAGAGTTTGTGGCTAGATGTTTGGATTGTCAATAGGTGAAAACAAAATGTAAGCATCCAGGTGGACTACTGCCATTGATTATGATTCCAAAGTGGAAATGGGAGGTCATTTCCATGGATTTCATCAAAGGTTTGTTGAGGACATCTAGACAACATGATTCCATCATGGTTGTGGTGGAAAAGTTTACTAAGGTAGTGCTCTTCATTCTATTGAAGTCTACTTATTCAGTTAGTGATGTGGCACAAGTATTCATCAAAGAGGCAATGAGGTTGCATGGTGTTACAAGAAATATTGTGTTAGACAAGGATGCTAAATTCACTTCCAAGTTTTGGTAGGAGTTGTTTGCACGTTTGGGGATAGAGTTGGCCCTCAATACAACTTATCATTCCCAAACATATGGACATATGGAGAGGGTCAATAGGATATTGTAGGACATGTTGAGTATGTATGTGATGCATCAACAAAGGATATGGGGGGAGTACCTTCCATTATTTTTCTTACAATAATGGTTATGAATCACTAAGGATGATTTCGTTTGAGTCACTCTATGGGAAAATTTGTAATGCTCCCATTAGTTGGTGTGATCCAGTTAACAGGGTGTTGATTGGACCGAATTGTTGGCGGAGATGGAACAGGAAATGCAGGTAATCAAGTAAAATCTAAAGGAAGCACATGATAAACATAAAATTTATGCAGATTGCAATATGTTGTTTAGGGAGTTTCAGGTTGGGGAACAGGTGTTTTTGTGCATCAATCCCAAGAATAGCTCCTTGAGGATTGGATCATGTGCCACGTTGGAACCTCAATTTTGTGGACCTTTCAAGATTCTTAAAAGGGTTGGACTAGTAGCCTATCGACTTGCACTTCCTCTAACAGTGAAAGTCCATGATGTTTTCCATGTGTCCTTTCTTAAGAAGTATGTTAAAGATGTTGATCATGTAATTGAATGGTATGTATTGTAGGTGGAGCCAAATGGATAATTCCAGCAGGAATCTCAGTGTATATTGCATAAAATATGCTCACGCTCCAGAACTAAGCAATCAAGTAGGTTAAAGTGTGGTGGAAGCACTTTGGGCCTGATGAAGCTACATGGGAGATGGTGGATCAAATATGAGATATGTATCATTCTCTATTCGTTGGTTGAGAGAATATTTTTGGTACATGCTTTGGTGTGATGTTTTAATAAATGTACATATGTATATGGATGTAAATACCACCATGAGTTGTGTTATAAACCTCCAATAAGAGGTATGGATGTCATTTTTTTATGGTTGTCATGTTGGTTTACTCTTAGTAGGTTGATCATTGTAAATACTACATCGAGCTAAGTTATAAAGCTCCATGGGTAGTATGTTTTGCTTCTCAACAGTCTTGTTGGTTGTAGGTTTCATTGAACACCGAGGACAGTGTTCCCCCAAAGGGGATGGTTCTATAATAGCCTTGGTGAAAATCCATGTAATAAAGTTAATAAAGGAAAATAATAACCAAGGTCATGCGACACATATTCCGAGCTTAATGTTGGGCAAAAAATCCTATTGTGGGTGTTCATTTGGTTTATTATGCCTAAGGAAATTGGAAAACACAATGGAAAAGGATTTGGAAAGGCGAAGTGGCATTAATTGGCATTTTATTTATCAAAATAATGAAAATTGGGAGAAAAGGAAGGTAAAAGCTCACATGTTGCATCTAAGGAGGAAAATTAAGGAAAATAATAGAAAATTAAAGAAAATAGAGGCCTCATTAATAGAAGGCATTTTGAGGATCAGTTGGTTCCTTTTTTTCAGTTTAGTTTTGGAGCTCTCTCTTTCTACTCTCTCTCTCACACACTCTTGGAAATTTAGAGCATTTTTGGATCACTCTATCATTGGATCAAGCAAAGGAAGGACAAAGAAGGCATAGGGAACCAAAGATTCAAGCAAGGAAGAGAAATATCAAGCAGATATAGTGGGATCACTTATAGGTATCAATTTGAAAGTGTGATTTCCTTGCTAGATGTGGCATGCATGGTACACGCATGTGTGTTCTTGGTTCTCTTGTTGTCTTTTTCATGGGTTTTTCCAGGTGCGACGGTGTTCTTCAACCTTTCCTTGCCATTTCTAGATAGCCATCGTGTGGAGGGTTCTCTTGTATTTGGTTGAATTGTATTTTTGGATGGATTTGAAGTTGGGTGAAGTGGTCTCAAGATTATTCTCAAGGCTTAGGAATCCTGGGATGGGATACACGGTAATCCTGGTTGTAAACACCTCAATTGAGCCTATGAATATCAGGATGGAATATACGATTAAGCTTAGAGGTGAACACCCTTGGTTGCACCTAGGAATTCCTTGACCAATAATAGAGGGAAATACGATAAAGCCCAAAGGGTGGAGACCTCGTAGGCCTAGGAATCCCTTGACTGGTAGTGGTGAGATACATGGTAAAGTCGAGAGGTTAAGACAGACAAATTCCTCACAGTTTAGGTGGAGATATCTGGAGGCGTCCATGCTTGTTTAGGGCCTAGTGATCTGGTGGGGATTGTGGTAAAGCTTGGTTGTATTGATGGGGGTTCAGGCTAAGAAATCCCTTGGTGGGATATACATTAAAGCTTGAGGAAGTCCAAATTAGTTTTGTTGTAAGTCCTACATTCAGGCTTAGAATATGGCATGGGGATGATTGGCTGAAATAAAGATTTGGTTCAGCCAAATCTATGGTCAGGTGGTTCATGGAAGTCCCAAACCTAGTTGGCTTATGCATTCATTAATAAGATCTCTTTCACTTTGGTATCTTAGGTGTAAATGTATTTGTTCATATGTGTTTTTTATGGCTATTATATCCTTGTTATTTATGTTGGTTATAAGTATGTTTTATGACAGACTTCATGTATGTCTCTCATCATGTTTTGATTAGTGAATGAATGTACAATGAATATATGACCTAATAGATGATAATGCAGCTATTGTGATAAGGCATCAATGCTTCTTTACAAATATCAAATCAGTATGAGACCCCTATGCTCATATCTATTGATATGACCTGTAGATTACTTATTTTGTGACATGTTTGATGAAATTCTTGTAATGGCTAGTAGGGCTCATATCAAGTAATTGTACCAATGATTTCATTAGTAGCATTATTCCATTTTTATTTACCATTTATGAAAGTTTCACGAAGCTTTGGGCAGTGGCCTGGGACCTAGCACTCAAAATGTGGCTCATAATCCAAGGTCACTAGAACAGAATTGGCTGAAAAAGTCCACAGTCGTTGGCATTCCTTGTGGTGGGAGTGACTAAAAGCCCTCAGTCACATGCATGGCTTGTCATGGGAGTGGCTAAGGATCCAAATTAGTCAAATTTCAAGTTGTCTCAGTGTTTGGTCTCCTAGAAGTGTTGGTTACCTCCCTAAGGCTTTGTAGCATGTGTGTGATAAGCCTCATCATTGGGTAATTATATGGGCCTTAATTCACCTCCTAGCTTAGTCAAACCAAATTTTCTCACAACTTATTACATACTTTTTATTATATTTTGTTTATGAGATGAGTTAGAGTTGGATATTATTCCTAGTGGACTAATATGCATTGAATGCAGGACTGAAGGAGAAAATCAAGGAATTTTGGAAAAGTCTAAGGTTAAAAATCATATGGGACAAGGGAGAGGGATTGTAGGAGGTAAATCCTCCTCATTTACTTCTCCCCATTTGAACACTCCTCCATCCATCACACCATCTCGGAGTGCAAGTAACCAAGTCATGAGGATTATAAGGAAGTCAAGCGAGTGAGAGACAAAGAGCTAGCTTATCTCGAGTCTGGGATCCAAGCCTCCCTTATTTTAAGAAAGTCATTGGGGACTTCAGTTGCATAAGTAGAGAGGCCTAGAGCCTCATTAGAATTTGAATTTTTATTGTAAAACTCTGTCATTTTCGAGCTCCAGACTTGTGGAAGTTTATTGATGTAATTTTCAGTTTTGGTAATAAGAATGAGTTTTGTTTTGAGCCAGCACTGAGTTAACTTAGAGGGTTGAATATCTTGGGTTATAGCCCAACCCTAGCAGCCAAGGCTCCTCTTTCTTGTATCTGTATGTTTATATTAGTCTAATAGCTTCATCGTTAATTTGTCTTTAGATGCATTTTGATTGCAATTAGTGTAGATTGGATTGGTTGTTTATTAGTTTGCTTCCATTTGTGCCTTACTTTAGGAGTAGGTTAGTAGGGATAAAAGGAGCATGACAAGGCTCTCAACGGGTGTCTTGGGCTCATTTCCTCCCCTTGGGATCATGATTTGAGGAAGGGACCCTTATGCAACCCCAAAAACACATATTTTTATTTCTTGTATGAGCTTTAGAGTTTATTGTATTTAAGTTAGCATTTGATCAAATTTTCAAAGTAGGATTTCATTTCAATCTCTTCATCTTCATTCTTGTAGCAGATCCCATCCATGCTTTCATTCCTTTCAACAATTTTCCTCATGCACAAGGTAGACAGTTAGTCATTAAGTCTGCTTTTCTAGCTTATGAGAATGCTTCTTGTTTACATAGCTTTTTGGAAATTACACATGTTTTATGCAGAGGAGGCACTTTAGGAGTAGACAGAGACTTCATAAACAACAACCACCCTCCACTTTATCCACCATAGTCATTCCATGTTTTCACCATTGCCTTCACCAGTTTTCATCATTTTTCATAGAAATTCTTCCAAGCACATTGAGCAAATCCAACCATCTTCTATCCTTGTTGTTGACTTCTAAGTGATCCTAGACCTTTGCTCGCTCCATTCCACCCATAAACCACTTTCCCTAAGCCTTTCATCACCTCCAACACCTCCCATTTTGCTCTCGGCTGTCTCCTGTAGGTTTACAGGGAATCTTGTAGGTTTACAGGGAATCCTATAGGTTTCTAGTACATCCTGTAGGTTTTCCTGTAATGGTCTATTTTAGCCACCAAAGGTCACCCAAGGGTCTCCCACACCATCCAAGCATCCCCTAACCCTTCCAGCCGTCCTCCAACATCCTTAATTCACCTACCACATCACCAAAAGAAATTAGTTTGCATACTTGATTTTGCATGAAAAGACAAAAAGACAAAAACAGATTTATTTCAATCCCTTTACTTGCACATTAGTGATGTTTGATACTTTTTACTTCCATTCTTAGATAGTAGCATTTGGTTCATGTTAATTTAGCATTACTGCAAAGCATAGTTTCTTGGCAGTTAATTAGGAAATGGTGTGATTTAGCATTGAATTTCGGTCTTTTTCATTATTGCAGTAGAGTAGCTCTCCCTTAGAGTAGATTTCCCTTTCTTCCATCAAGAAACCAAACTTCTTATGAATCCATAGAAGTCTGTCTTGAAAACCCCAATGGTCTCTCACCAGCTGAACAGTGAAAAAAGGAAGAACCGTCACTTTTACTTGTGTATACAACATTGTCACCTCCAAGCTTGTACGAACCCCGGGTTGATAAAGTAAAGCTGGTAACCCAAGAGTTGTAGCATTCTTGCTGCAATACTACTACTCATCGCTTTTTGGCACCTTTTCCATGGAGGTGTCAGAGTAATATGTGATTACTGGTTCTTTCTTCTATTTCTTGTCTCTAATATTTTGCCATTAGTTTATTTCTGCAAAAGTAATTTCGTTGCTTCCTTTTTCATTCTACATTTTCTGCTTTCCTTTCCATTTTGCAAGAAAGATTTAAATTTAGCAAGTAGTTTTTTCATTCAATCAGTAGTTTTCATTTAATCAGCAATTTCAATTCTATAAAGTAATTTCCAAGTTTGAAAAAAACACAAAACCAAACCAAATATATTTCCTTTCATGCCTCATAGGAATAGGTATAACTTAGGGAGTTTTTTGCCAAATACCCCCACTGCATCAAACAACCAACCTTCCCTCTTCTTCAGTGGTTATGAATTGGAGGAACCCTTAGGAGAGAAACCTCACATATTTGAAGAACCTACATGCGAAGAAGAAGAAGAATAAATCATTTCTACTGAACCAATGGCTGAAAACAGAAATGAAAGAGGGAATAAAGAGAGAGTTGAGGGTTCCTTCCCGATCAAGGAAACCAATGGGGATACGAAGATGAAAAATATAAGCCCCTCTGACCTACCTCATTTCCATGGCTTGACCACAGAAGATCCCAACACTTTCCTATTTGATTTTGTTGTTATATGTCGAACCTATGACTATACAGATGATGGGAAGAAGTTAAAACTATTTCCATATACCCTCAAGGATGCAACATTGTGCTGGTTCATGGGTTTACTTAGGGATAGCATCACAACTTGGGCTCAGATGCAGAAAGCCTTTAACAACAAGTATCGATACTACTATAGCTCAAAGGATATTAAAGAGGAAATTTTAGGATGACCATAGGCAATGATGAATCCCTATAGGATTATGAAGAAAGATGCCAACTTAGTTACAAAAATATCAGGTGCACACTTGACCCTAAGTCACTAAAGTTGGTCCTGCTTAGGGAAGTAAGGGAATATCTTTTGGATACCCTACACTTGTTAGGAGGAGGATATATCTACCAATTACCCTATGAGGATATCAATATTGTCTTTAGAAACCATTCTAGGGAAGCTAGGAAAAAGGGTAGGGGTAGTCAACCTATGGTTAGTACATCCTCTCCATCTCATCCATCAAGGGTGAAATTGGAAACATGCTAGAAGATTTCAAGAGTGAGATGTTGCAAACCCTTTCCTTACAAATAGACATTATACACATTAAGAGAAAGAAGGAGAAATAAAAGAGAGACTTGGACATTCTCTGTCCTAGATGCACCAGGAGGCACCCTAGGAATGAATGTCCATTGAATTCAATTGAAATTTGCTCAATCTGTGAAGAACACCACTCCACAGGCAAGTGACCTTCTTTGCCTGGAATCAAAGTTTTATATCAAGGAGCTGAAGGGGTCATTGAGCAGCTTTGCTTCATAAACCAAAGGAGACCTCATGGGCCTAGACCATACCAGCAGGGCATGCAAGGGTCATCCCATGCATATTACAACCCCAACCAGACCACATCCATACCTTCATGGGGACCCTCTTCTCATCGTTCCTAGTCTACACCTCCTCCTTGGTCCTTTGCATCTCAGTATCACTCCCAGCCAGCCAACCAGCCATTTCAACCATATGCTCTGCCATAACCTTAGTGGAATGCACCACCCTAGGGGTGGAGGGCACCAATACAAAAATGTTGTAGCTTTATTGCCTCCACCACCTTCCCAACCAAAGTTGTTACACTCTACTCCACCCAAGCAACCTCATATGCCTACCCGTCCAAATCTGAACCTGAACAACAAAGAGGCTCAACAAGTATACAGTGGGGGGACATCATATCTAGCTTATGCTGTGGAAATCCAGGAGATTAACCTGAGATATAGGAGAGTTCTCCCAGATAAACAACCTCCACCTCCACCTAGGGAGGTTGAGAAAGAAAGAGAGGAAAGCATTCTTAAAGTAAATCCACCCTTTCCTAATAGAGTAACCCAACCACTCCAGCCTACCCCATAAGAGACTGAACTTCTTGGGATAATTTAAAAATCTATGTGTAAAGATTCCACTTCTCCAAGAAATAAAAGACGTGTCTATTTACAATAAGTTGATTAAGGAGAAGTGCTTCAAGCATCCAGGGAGGCGAAGAAGAGATGCCCCTACCATTGATGTCATTGGACAGTTGTCCAACTTAATGCTGGGGCAGGTAATCTGTCCAAAGTATTTGGACCCTGGGAGCCCAGTAGTAGATGTGCACATCAATAGTACCATTGTCCCACACACTTTAATCGATCGTGGGGCTGCCATTAATGTGATGACCAAGGGCACCATGCTCAAGCTTAACCTCCAAGTTTCATTGAGGAAGACCACAACAGTTCTGCAACTTGCAGACCACTCCACAGTGACCCCTAAGGGGATTGTGGAGGATGTGATGGTGTCCATTGACTCTCAGGAGTACCCTGCAAATTTCCTAGTTCTCCAAAATAATCCTAAGCTTACCAGTTACCCTCTCATCCTTGGGAAACCCTGCTTGGCCATTGTCAATGCTTACATCAGCTGCAGAGATGGGAATATGACCATCAAGAATGGGCATATGTCCAAGCAGTTAGTCCTATACCCTCCTGCTCAGCCATCTCTAGAGCATGATTTACCTTTATGGCTCAAGAGGAAAGAAGAAGATGAATTTTATTCCGCCCAAAATTATACTTTAGAAACAACCATGGGAGGAGGAAAGCATAATGAAGATGATTTGATTGAACACCCACCCCAAAGTCCAACTCCTAGTATATTGTCCTTAGAAAATGTAGTAAAGGAAACCTAGAACAATTATCCAATTGACCTATGCTTGGATGATTCCAACCCTCTCCATGTCAAACCCATAGAATTTGGCCTTGCGAGAACCTTGAAAATAAATCCATCTCTTTCTTCTCTCCAAGAAGAGAAGTTATGCAACATGCTAAGGGAACATCTGGATGCCTTCGCTTGGAGTTAAAAAGAAATGAAGGGAGTGCAACCCTCAGTTTGTACTCATCACATATACATCAAAGAAGTTTGAAAGCCACTCTGGTAACCCCAAAGGAGGATGGATCTAGCTCTTAAAGATATAGTCAAAGAAGAACTGCAAAAATTGCTTGATGCAGGATTAATTTATCCTATCTCCGATAGTGAGTGGGTCTCTCCTTTGGTGTTAGTTCCAAAGGAAAATGGTAAGTGGAGGATTTTTTTTTTATTACAAGGAGTTGAACAAAGCCACAAAGAAGGACCATTTTCTTCTACCTTTCATTGACCAAGTGCTAGATGGCCTGGCAGGGAAAAAGTTCTTCTTTTTCATAGATGGATTCAACGGGTACAACCAAATCCAAATCAGCCCGAAAGACCAAGATAAGACCACCTTCACTTGTCCTTGGGGTACTTTTGCCTATAGGGTCCTTCATTTTGGCCTATGCATTGCTCTTTCCACTTTCTAGAGAGTAGTCCTGAGTATTTTTTCCGAGTTAGTCCATGACGCGGTAGAAATTTATATGGATGATTTTACACCTTATGGATGTGATTTTCAAGAGGCTCTGTCCAACCTAGGAAAACTACTACACAAATGCATTGAAATGAACCTATCTCTCAAACGTGAAAAATGTGAATTCTTGATGACTACAGAGACCATGCTAGGTCATTCAATATCTTAGCAAGGACTGCAGGTGGACCCAAAAAAAATAGCTATCATCCAAAGGGTCCCACCTCCTCAAAAGCATAGAGATGTTAGAAGTTTCCTAGGGTTACCTGGATACTACGGAAGGTTCATAATGGACTTCAACAACTTGGCCTCTCCTTTATTTGGTTTTTTGGCCAAGGACTCTGAGTTTATATGGTCAAAAAGTTGTCACGAGGCCTTCGAGACCCTAAAGAACAAGTTAACTACTGCACCAATTTTCTGAGGCCCAAATTGGGCCCTTCCTTTTCATATTCATGCTGATGCCTCACACAAAGCCATAGGAGTATCCCTAGGTCAGATAGATGAAAAAATGCCTTATGTTATCTACTTTATTAGTAAGAATCATTCAAAGGCTAAACTGAACCATACAATGACCGAAAAGGAACTCCTGGAGGTTGTGCATTCATTGAACAAATTTAGGCATTATATTACAGGCTATCAAACATTTGTACATACTAACCATGTTGCAATCAAATATTTAATGAATAAACCAGATGTGAATACTCGGATTATAAGATGGTTACTTTTATTATAGCAGTTTAATCTAACTATTATTGATAAGCCTGGTAAGGAAAATGTTGTTGCAGACTTTTTGTCCAGATTATATTTTCCTGCAGGTGAAGAAGGAATGGTTGATGAGCAGTTACCGGATGAGCACTTATTTTCTATTTCAGTTCTCTCTCCATGGTTTGCTGATATAGAAAACTATTTGATACCTACAAAGTTCCCACCGAACTTGTCCTCCAAAGAGAAAAGCAAGATAGTAAGGAAGAGCGCCCCCTTCACTTGGATTGGGGGAAATCTCTTCAAACTTGGCCCAGATCAAATCTTGAGAAGGTGTGTCGAGGAGGAGGAATTCTTTAACATCCTTCTGACCTGTCATGATGGGCCTTATGGAGGTCACTTTGCAGCAAAGAGGACAACATTCAAAGTGTTGCAAGTAGGCTATTATTGGCCCAGTCTTCATCAAGATGTGAAAATATATACTATTCAGTGTGATCAGTGCCAAAGGATGGGAAGGCCTACTCCAAGAGATGAAATTCCTCTGCAGCCTCAAGTGACTTTCGAGATATTTGACAAGTGGGGCATGGACTTCATTATACCTATTGACCCTCCTTCCAAGCAAAAATAGTACATCATTGTCTGCATTAACTATCTGACTAAGTGGGCTAAAACCAAGGAAATTAAGGCAGCAGCAAAAGGGAAGGTAGTTGAATTCTTAAGGAAGAATGTATTTTACAATTTTGGGTACCTTAGAGAGCTAGTCACAGACCAAGGCAGTTATTTTACCTCCAACATGATTGAAGACTTGCTCATCCAGCACAAGATCAAGCACAGAACCACCACTCCCTATCATCCACAAACTAATGTGCAAGTGGAGGTGACCAATAGAGCGTTGGAGGGCATCTTGAACAAAGTGGTAAGCAGCAACAGGAAGGATTGGGCAGATAGATTAGTTGAGGCCACCTAGGCCTATAATACCACCTCTAAGACCACCTCTGGATTCACACCCTATGAGCTGGTCTATGGGAAAAAGGCCCTATTGTCCATTGAATTTGAGTATAACACATTAAGGATGGCATCTCAACTAGATCTAGACCTTAGTAGTGAACAAAAAGAGAGATTGCTCCTGTTGAATGGTTTAAATGAGTTCAGAATGTAGGCCCTCCTACATATAGAGGTAATTAAACTTCAAAGGAAGATCTGGCATGATAAGAACGTTAAGGAAAAGCAATTTCAAGAAGGTGATTGGGCTTTGTTATATTATTCTAGGTATAAGAACTTCAACGACAAGTTAAGGACAAGATGGCTAGGACCTTATGTTGTAGAAAGATGCCACAATAATGGTTCAGTACAGATCAGAACCATAGATGAAGGGGTCATTCCTTTACTTGTTAATGGACACCGATTGAAAATGTACGAGAGACCAATGTCAAAACAATAACTCATTGATGGTATCAATACAATAGTAATGGTAGTGGAGCAAGTTTCAACTCCTACCTCATCAAATCACTAAGAGAAACAAATAAAAAAAAAAACCAAAAAAAAAACAAATAAAAACAAAGAAGAATAAGGACTCAGGTGAAAACCTCCATAAGGCGCCTGAGTCCCATTATTGGGTTGAAAAACTCTTGGGGCAGCCCAATGGTGTTAATAAAAAATAAAAAATAAATGAGAATAAAAAAATCCCTGGGTGAAAACGTCTCTTGAGGTGCCCAATGTAGACAACTAGGGTGAAAACCTCTCAGAGGCAGCCTAGTTGTTTTCAAAAAAACAAAAAACAAAGAAAAAGGAAAAAGAGAAAAAATCATGAAAAATTTCTATTTGGAGGTTAGCAAGAAGGATGACCAGAGAAAAAAGGAGGATAAAAAACAAGACCTATTACACTCACTTTTTTTATTTTTCCACTCATTGTCATTCATCACTCCACCATTTCTTTCATTTTTTTCACTCCTTTGCTTCAGTTTACAAGGGGTCTGTGTTTTCTACAGGATCCCCTGTAAACCTACAAGATCCCCTGAAAACCTACAGAATGATCCTGTAGGAATTACAGTGACCCAGAAATCCTACAGGAAGTGACCCTAGGGCAAAAAAATGACCTGCTATGTCAATAAAATAGCACCCCTACATCATCATTCCATTACCATACCTATGTCCACCTTCATCACCCCTACATTGACCCTTTAAAAAAAAATCAGTTTCAAAAAAAAAAAATCACAGTCTTCGAAAAAAGAAGGAAACACAGAGAAATAGGGAGCATCACCTGAGTATTCATCATTCTCCACACTCCTAGTCTCCCTCTCCATCCATGTCACCACCCTCAAAATCACAGCAGAATGTATGATTAAGAGTTTTGAGGGAGAAGCAGCTACAGGACATCCTATATGAAATCTTGTAGCAACCTATCCCATAGAATATAAATCATAAGAACAACAATCTTCCAGCATGATGATCCAAGAGTAGAAGGGACTCCAAAGCAGCAACACCACCATCATCCTCAACACTAGGTACCTGCACAACAAAGGAATCATCAAAGAACAACAAAAAAGGGAAGAAAAATAACATGCAACGAATACACACAACAAGCACCTATGGTCTTCAACAACTCTAGCAAGGTATTAGCACCATAGGTAAGTATCCTGCTCACTGTCTCATGTGGATAATGTAGAAAGATGTAAATGTTATGAGTAAGTTGGTTTATAAGCGAAAGGTGGCCAATTAACTTGGCCACCTTCAATCAGTCAACAAAGACAAAATAATTTGTCCTCTCACACGTGGCAGTAGTCAACTCAAAAACAGGAAGAAGAAGGAAAAAAGTAGTTAAGGCTATGGATGCATGAAGTGGGAGTTGATTACGAGGAGTGGGGAATGATGAGGTGGCAGTGGGGACCAATGGTCCAAAAATAGAAACCATACCTCAGCTGCCAGCACACCACCTGACCCCAAATGACCATAAGAGGAAATAATTGTCAACCCCATGCATTCATGCATTTATTTCCTCGAGGCTCGCTCTAACAAGTTGCTCTCACACCGAGGAAACCAACAGAAAGGAAAACTCCACCGTTTTTCTGCATAGAAATTCCTAGAGGATTGCACAGGAAATCCTACAAGATTACACATAGGATTCCTACAGGATTGGCCGAGAGAGGTTTCAGAGGGGAAAACATGGGGGTTGGCCACAACAAACACTATGAAGAGATAGGCTCTGTAATAACATCCCTCTTTCCAAGTAAATTGAACAAGAAATCCTCTAGTTTGAGTGAATCTGGCAGTTGTGCAAGATAATTGTCCACATAGTCATTTCAATTTTTTTTACTTCTACATTTGAAAATTGTATCAAACATCTCATCCCCAAGACTTCACCAACCAAGATGATAAGCGGTTTTAATAGAAGGGAGCCTATTAACACTATGAGAATCCAACAACACCCTCAGGTGCTAGAAATGTTCACATGGTATATTTGGATGGGGTGTTTCAAAAAATTAAGGGGGTATGATGATGAGGTGGCCAGAGATTTTTCTCTCTCCCTCATTCCACTTACTAGAGTCCATGCCACTGTTGTGGTAAGAGGCCTCTCCATATAGCTCATCCCTGAACTCATCAGTAGAGTTACCACACTTCCTCTAGGAGTACCATGGAGGAAGGAAGACAAAGGATATATCTAGATTGCCAAAAGGAAATTCATTTTAGAAAGTGAGGAACCCATTGAGGACAAGAATGGAGTAAGGAGAGCAAGTCTTCCATATCCCTGGAATGAGGTGAGCTACCAACTTATCAAATACATATCATGTGAGGGTAGGTAAAGTGTGGTCTATGACTATCATTTTATGCTTCTTGAAAAATTGAGGTTTGGAGCAGAAACACCCCCTCACCACAAGCTCAGCATACCATACTTCTTTCTACAATTACTTATAGACACAAGCATCAAGGTGAAAGAGGGAAAATCCCAACAATTAGCTCAACATGGGTTAATTAGAATCCTTATAGAAGATTCCCTCCAAAACCTCAGAATTCCTATACAATGGTCAACCTTTAGAGACATGCAAGTAGAGGAGGACATCAAAGCTCTCACATATGATGTTAGTCCTACTGTCAATGGAAAGGATGAGGAAGAGATTGAAGTAGAGGAAGAAAAAGTAGAAGGAGATGAAGATTATATGGATCAAGAAGAAGATGAAACATAAGAAAATGAGGAATATGAACAAGAAGAGGAGGAAGAGAAGGAGGATGATGAAGTAACAGAGGAGAATGTTAAGGAGGAAACTGATAAAGAAGATGAGGATCTACAAGAGGAAGAAGAAAGGAAAGGCATAGGTGAAGAAAGCAATGGGAAAGAGAGGGCAGAAGACAAGGAGGAGTCACCTAGGGTGTCTCCAGAACCCACTGAGAGAGAGGCAACAACTACCCTCACTGCTCTTAGCACCTCCATCAAGAAAAAAGGCAAAAGACAGAGGCAAACCCCCTTATTTTTCAGGACAAGGAAAAGCACAAGAATAAGGCAGGGGAAACCCCAAACACCAACCAAAAATCCCATTGTGATTGAGGACTCACCTAAACAATAGGAGAAAATGCCTTATCCTAAGTCTCCTATCACCTTAGTGAGAAGGGTTGTGACTAGATCCACCTCCTCCAAGGGAAAAGCAATCCTACATGAAACACAATAGGATCTACAGGAAGCTGAAGTAGTCCTACGAGATACTCTGTTGAACCTATAGGAGACACAACAATTGGAAAAGGATGGAAGCCAACAGCAAGAAAATAAAGAAGAGGACCTAAAGTTAAAGGAACCTAGGCCCCAACCTAACCTTGACTCCTACTACAGGTTTATTGAAGGAGGGAGAGTCATTCCTCAAAAATTTGTTATTCCACTATTCTTCGAGCTTGAGAAGGAGAGACCCAGAACTCATCGATGGATGCAAAGTGTGAAATAAAAGGGGGTGGAAGACATTGGGCACATGGAGGATAAGCTCAAGGAGGTGGGCAGATAGCTAAGTAGCTTGAGAGACAGAGAAGCCATAATGAAGAATCGGCTAGAAACAGAAATTGCATGGTAAAGAGGAAAGCTGCAAGAAAGAGAGAATCAATTGGCATGTATGGCCAGTCTCTCTTTGGAAGCAATCTAGTGTAGGATGCCAACTAAATCCTATGCCCTATACCTCAAGGAATAGTGGATGTAGTTCTAGATTAAGACCCTAGCATAGAGAGGCACTATGCCATTTCAGGACTACATGTAGTTCATTATTCTTTGTGATCAGAGCACACTAGAAGATAGGGCCAAGATGTCTAAGTTTTATTTGCATAACATGGCCTTAACAGACATGAATGTATGGGACACTAATGCCAAGCTATGAGATTTACAATTGATGGCTTTGGCATCATGGACGAACTATGAGGAATCAAGGGTTGCAGAAATGATGAAGATATTGGCAAGAGAACAAACTGAACCTCTTATGATCATAGTTGAACAATCAAATCCAATGGCCCTCATCAGTACACATAATTTGATTGTAAATGACCCTCAACTTGCACCCAGGTATCTTGTTACCCAAGAGCAAGAAATTTCACATTTTGAGGACATGTTCAAGTTGTTAGGGGATGATAGCATACATGCCAGCCTGAGGAGATGGAACACATTTCCATACAGCTTAAAGATAAGAGGGTACCACTCTCCTCAATGATTGAGAGAAGAACTGAACAAGACACCCATGTACAAGAAATCTATTCCAAGGTTGAAAATCAAGAGTATTGGCCTAAAACTCTGTTCACCACTACTCTTAGGAATGCTAGAAGGAAGGAAAGAAGAAGAAGAAAAGAGGCAGTGGGAGGAGGTAGAAAAGAAAGTAGACTTCTATGAACAAGAGGAGGAAACCACAATAGAGGCATGGGATGTCAGGGAGGCCATTACAGCTATGAAGGGTATGGATATTAATTGAGTTTCTTAGAGGATGAGCAACACTTTCAGTAGGGGGGTGATGATGAACCTCATCATTTGGGTAATTACATGGGCCTTAATTCACCTCCTAGCTTAGTCAAACCAACTTTTCTCACAAGTTATTACATGTTTTTTATTATATTCTGTTTATGAGATGAGTTAGAGTTGGATATTATGCCTAGTGGAATAATATGCATTGAATGCAGGACTGAAGGAGAAAATCAAGGAATTTTGGCAAAGACTAAGGTTAAAAATCGAATGGGACAAGGGAGAGGGATTGTTGGAGGAAAATCCTCCTCATTTACTTCTCCCCCATTCGAATATTCCTCCATCCATCACATCAACTCGGAGTGCAAGCAACCAAGTCATGAGGATTAGAAGGCAACCGAGAAAGTGAGAGACAAAGAGCTAGTTTGTCTCAAGTCAGGGAGTCGAGCCTCCCTAATTTCAAGGAATTAATTGGGGACTTTAGTTGTATAATTAGAGAGGCCTAGAGCCTCAATAGGATTTGAATTTTTGTTTAAAACTCTAAGTAATTTTTGAGCTCTAGACTTGTGGAAGTTTTATTGAAGTAATTTTCTATTTTGGTAATAAGAATGAGTTTTGTTTTGAACTAGCACTGAGTTAACTCAGAGGGTTGAAGCTCTTGGGCTACGGCCCAACCCTAGCAGCCAAGGCTCCTCTTTCTTGTATCTATATGTTTATATTAGTCTCATAGCTTCATCGTTAATTTGTCTTTAGATGTATTTTGATTGCAAGTAGTGTAGATTGGATTGGTTGTTTATTAGTTTGCTTCCATTTGTTCCTTACTTCAAGAGTAGGCTAGTAGGGATAAAAGGAGCACCACAAGGCTATCATTAGGTGTCTTGGCCTCATTTCCTCCCCTTGGGATCGTGATTTGAGGAAGGGACCCTTATGCGGCCCCAAAAACACAAATTTCTATTTCTTGTATGAGCTTTAGAGTTTATTGTATTTAAGTTAGCATTTGATCAGTTTTGCAAAGTAGGATTTCCTTGCCATCTCTTCATCTTTAATCTTGCAATAGTTCTCATCCATTCTTTCAATCCTTTCAGCAATTTTCCTCATGCACAAGGTAGACAATTAGTCATTAATTATGCTTTATAGCTTATGAGAATGATTCTTGTTTACATAGATTTTTGGAAATTACACATGTTTTATGCAGAGCAGGTACTTCAGGAGTAGACAGAGACTTCATAACCAACAACCACCCTCCACTTCACCCACCATAGTCATTCCTTGTTTTCACCATTGCCTTCACTAGTTTTCATCATTTTTCATAGAAATTCTTCCAAGCACATTGAGCAAATCCAACCATCTTCTTTCCTTGTTGTTCAATTCCGAGTGATCCTAGACCTTTTATCACTCCATTCCACCCATAAACCACCTTCCCTAAGCCTTCCATCACCTCCAACACCTCCCATTTTTCTCTTGCTCGCATCTTGTAGGTTTACAGGGAATCCTGTAGGTTTCTAGTACATCCGGTAGGTTTTCCTATAATGTCCTATTTTGAGGCTGAATTTAGGGAAAACATCTAGGAAGCCACCAAAGGTCACCCAAGGGTCTCCCACACCATCCAAAAATATCCTAACCCTTCCAGCCATACTCCAACATCCTTAGTTCACTTTCCACATCACCAAGAGAAATTAGTTTGCATACTTGATTTTGCATGAAAAGATAAAAAGACAAAAACAAATTTATTTCAATCCCTTCACTTGCACATTAGTGATTTTTTATTCCTTTTACTTCCATGCTTAGATAGTAGCATTTGGTTCATGTTAATTTACCATTATTGCAAAACATAGTTTCTTGGAAGTTAATTAGGAAATGGTGTGATTTAGCATTGAATTTCAGTCCTTTTCATTATTGCAGTAGAGTAGCTCTCCCTTAGAGTAGATTTCCATTTCTTCAATCAAGAAACCAAGCTTCTTTTGACTCCATAGGAGTCTATCTTGAAAACCCCAGTGATCTCTCGCCAGCTGAACAGTGACAAAAGGCAGAACCATCACTTTTACTTGTGTATACAGCACTGTCACCTTAAATTTTCTACAAACCCTGGGTTGATAAAGTAAAGCTGGTAGCCCAGGAGTTGCTACATTCATGCTGCAATACTGGCACTCATCAGTGTGGAAGGTAAAAATGGTTTTGTTTTGTCGGTTCCACTTCCTTAACTGTACATGGGGAGTTGAGTCACATCATATTAGCCTCTCATCACATGTTTACCCAGTGGAATTGGGTAAATGTGGGAGGAGGGTTTTACACAAGAATTTATAAATATGCTTTACAATGATAAATAAAAATACATCAAGTGACCCAATATACATTATGAAGACCAACCATAGTTAAAAATTCAACAGTCCTTTTAACTAGGGAGGTATTCATAATCACTACCATATGTGTTCTCAAATTGAACAAATTTCTCTAAACAAAAAGGTTATCCATCATCACCAACATCATCATCTATCATCAACATCCACTACTGGTCATATGTGAGGTGGTATCAAACCCATGGAAATTTCATCAACATATCAGGACTCACTCTAGTGTGATCGGTCCTTGAATCCCATGGCATCTTCCTAATAAAAAATGTTGAAACCCTAATTGACAAGCACTAACTCACCCTTCCTAGTATGAACTATGGGCCAAGACCTCACTGAATCCTTTCTTGGTTGGTGATTGTGTCTAGATACTGAAAGGACCTCAATCCACCCTACCTAGTGTGTGATCGAGGTCCAGGACCTAACTCCAATTTTCCGTTGTGTGATTTAGTTCCATATGTTGAGGGACCTCACTCCACCATTCCTAGTATGTGATCAAGTTCTAAGACCTTACTCCAGCATTCATTGTGTGTGATCAAGATCCTCCTCCAAGAGACACTCACTTAAACTTTCTTGTTAAGGACTTTGTGTCTCTTGGACTGATTCTCCCTTTTAGGAGAGTGCACATCCATGCTACAGACATCAACTTAATGAGATGGTTAATCTCCATGAGCCCCAACTTGTCTCTCAAGTATACAAACTTGTCTCTTAGCAACGGCTTCATCAAAACATCCATTGTTTTCTAATTGCTGGAAATGTACTTGAGCCTTATAGCTGTCCTCTACAATATGTAACATATGCAGTGATACTTAATCTCAATATGCTTCAACCTGTCATGGAACACTTGATTCTCTTAAAGCTTCACACAGCTTTGATTGTTGTAGTGTATCATTGTCAGTTCCAAATCTTGGTTGAACAATCCTGCAAACAACTACTAGAGCCATATTTCTTTAGTACAAGCCTCATTAGTCATGATGTACTCTACTTGAGCTGTGTCGATTGTAATCAATCTATGCTTCTTGCTCATCCACAATATCATAGTGGATCTGAAACTGAAGAATACTTCTAAGATACTCTTTCTATATTCAACACTTCCTGCCCAATAAACATCTATATATCCCTGAACCTATACATCCTTGTTTGCAACAAATATCAATCCATAATTCATTGTACCACATAAATATCTCAAAATGTGTTTTACTGCAATCTAATACTCATGTCATGGTTCAACTTGGAATTGGATCAATGTGTTAAAAAAAAAGCATATGTGTGGCTTGGTTTTAACCAAATACATCAACGAACCAATCAACCACCGTTACATGGATGGATTTACCAATATGGAGCTGGAGCCTCTTAACTTCTTCAAGTTAGTCACCATGGATTTGCAATCCATCAAACCAAATATTTGAAGGATCTCTAATACATACTTTCCTTGACCAGTGAAGACTTCACTAGGTTTCTGTCATACTTCTAATCCCAAGTAATAGTGCATCAACCCAAGGTCCTTTATATTGAACTCAGAAGCCAAGTTCTTCTTTCAATGAATAATATGAGGCTCAACACCTATCAGAAACAAGTCATCAACATATAATAATAAGATCACATGTGCATTCATCAAAACCTTAAATTAAAGCTCTCGGTCGACATTGCTCTTGGTAAATCTCAGTCTCATAAGATAGTTTTCAATACGAGCATACTAAGCTCTTGGAGATTGCTTGAGTCTAAACAAGGCCTTTTTCAACCTACAAACATGATTTTCCTTTCCATAGACCTCAAATACTTGAGTTTTATCTATGTAAACCTCTTCCTCAATCGCACCATTGAGGAAAGTAGTATTCACATCCATCTGGTGCAATTTACATCCCAACAAATCAACAAGAGAAATTATGGATCTAATAGAGGTGTGCCTGACAACAGGAGCAAAGGTCTCATAGTCTTCTCCCTCTCTCTAGGAGAACCCTCCAGCCGTGAACCACATCTTGTATTTGTCAATACTACCATCTACAACATTATTTATCTTTTATATCCACTTATAAATCACTGCTAACTTCCCTTCAAGTCTTACACAACCTCGTAGACATCATTCTTCATGATTGATTAGTACTCTTCATTCATCACTTCCTTCCACCCTGTTGGATAATTGCGTCTTCATATGTGGAGTTTTGTCATGAGAGCTCCATAGCTAGAAAACCTCTTGCGTTTCTTAACTTCTCTATATGTGCCATTATGAGATGCATGTGATTATACCTCTTCCAATTTAGATCTAATCCATGATGGTCTTTTCTTGACCTCTGGAACTATGACTAGTTTTTCTAGACCTTGAGGCTCTTTCGGCCTTCCGATGCATTCTATAGAACTCGAATAATCCTCCCTTGAGAACTCCTATTTTAATTCATACAAGGAATCTATGGAGACTTCCTTATACTTCTAATATGCTACTTTATCATCGAAGGTGACATCTAGGTTGTCCTCAATCCATTGTTTCTCTAGAATTTATATTTTGTAGGCCTTCGATGATTCACTATATCAAAACAATATGTCTTTCTTTCCTGAAATCTCAAGCTTGTTCCTGTTATCCTTAGGAACATGAATATATACAAGATAACCAAATATTCTCATGTGTCCAACCTTTGGCTTCCTTTTAGATAATGCTTATTCAAGAGTGATACCTTCCAAAATTTTATGAGGACTTCTATTTTGAATATACATAGTTGTTTATGATGCCTCTACCCATAAGAACAATGATAAGTCAAAATCATGCATCATGGCCTTGAAAAATTATTTAATGGACCCATTCATTCATTCTTCTACACCATTCTGTCATGGATTATAGGGGACAATTAGCTCCCTCTTAATCCCAACCCGCTTACAGAAAGAAACAAGCTCCTCCATTACCAAATCTCAATATCTTGATCTGCCTTCCTATCAAGTTTTCCACTTCAACTTTAAATTCCTAGAACTTTTCGAATACCTCATCCTTAGTCTTCAAGATATATATCCATGTATTACAGGAGATGCCATCAATAAATGTCACATAGTAAAAGTAGCCACTAAGAGATTTCATAGTCATCAAACCACATGCATCAAAATGAATCAATTCCAAAGCTTCCTTAGATCTATTATCACTGTTTGGAAATGGTTTCCTAATTTTTAGAAACCGTTAACACTATTTGACTTAACTCAGCTTATCTGAAATGAAGATGTCCATACCTTCTATTCCATATCTCACTTGGATTTCTCGCATAATGTACTAATGCTTGATACAGTTGACTCACAAGTCTACACAATCTTCCAACATGAATCCCAATAACCCTAGCATCATCTACACTAGACCCCTTGGATGAAACAAGTAATTTCACATCCACAAAAGCTACTCCTTCATCTTCCAAGCAAGAAATAGAGACAATATTATTTTTCAAACGTGGTACATAAAGAAATTTTTTGAGATGTACATTGTTACCAAATTATAGCTCTATGGATGGCTTTCTAGCTCCTTTGATTGCTTAGCTATTATTGTCTCCCAATTCAACCCTCTGAGATAACTTATTTTCTATCATGCTTGAAATATTCCCACGTTCTCTAGTCATGTGTCTTGTTGCTCCACTATCTACCAACCATTTGGCATCATCATGTACAAAGGAACCTATCAAAGCAAAATAGTAAAATAAATCCTTATCACTTTTTGTTTTCTTTGGTTTTTCATCTTCAACATCTATTGTGGAAGCATGTTGTTTTCCTTCCCTCTTATTTTTTTTAGCCATATTAGGACAACTTATTTTGAAATGTACATATTCCTAACAACCATAACATTAGATATTTGATAAGTATTTCTTCTTCTTATGGGAGGAAGAAGATCCCTTTCCTGACTTCTTGTGTTGGGATCAAAACTTCTTCTTTCCCTTGTTTTTGAAGCAAGCTACAAGGGCTTGAACTTGTTCATCTTGGAAATCTCTAGTCATCAATATTACTTCTTCTTGAGAACAAAATGTCCATAGTTGTTCAAATGTAAGAGCTTCCTTCCAATTGCTTATACCTACTACAAAAGTGTCCCATGATCTAGGAAGACCATTGAGTGTTGCAATTACTAATGCTAGATCAGGAATGGATTCACCAATTGCTTGAATTTAATCTCTTATTTATGAAATGCTTATAAAGTAAAAATACATGGTGTCATCATTAGTCATCCTTGTATTTTGAAGTTCATTCTTCAAGCTCAGTGATTGACTAACATTCTTGATAGTGTAGAGATTGATTAGGGCGTCGTAAATCTTCTTTGAAGTATCAAGTTTTACAATGTAGGGAACCAAATGATCCCTAATGGAGTCTACTATAAGAATCATAGCAGTTTTGTCATCCTCCTTGAACTTTTATTTTCCTACTTCATATTCTATTTCAATGAACTTCCCTTTCACAATGACCAAAACTTTGTACTGTGAAAGAAGAATATCTATTCTAACTTTCCAAGCTCTGAAGTTTGATGCTCCCTCTAGCTTGTTTTCAGATTTCATAGAGGAAGCCATAGAAACCAATATACAAGAAGGACTTGGATAAAAATTTCTCTAGGATTTCGTCTAGGTGATCTCAATATTCCTTTCTTCCTTCATCAAAGCTTTGATCCCATGTTGATTTTCTTGGTGCAACCAAGATTAGCACAATATTTCTAAAATTATGGTAATTAATTTTGATGTAGATCTTATTTTAACTTATTACAATATTATTCAATAATTATACTTCAAAAAATTAGCCGTGATGAATACTAGATAGTAGATATGAAAACATACAAAAGAAAACAATATTTACCATGGGAAAACCCACAAAAGGGAAAAACCCAACAACATTTTTCAATACATAAATTATTCTTGTTAAATAAGAAACACACATAGACCTGTAGTCAAACCTGATCTTCTCCTCCATTTAAAGTCACCCAATCTGGTCTAGAAATTTGTTTTGTCTTTCTAACCCATAATTTTGGCCCTCCTGCGATAACCAATTTCCCTAGAAATTTTGGCCCTGCAACAATTGCCCCGATTACCCAGAAAATTCATCCCCTTGCAATAGTTTCCCTAGAAAATTTCCAATCACAAAGATGATGGCCAATCCACACATGTGATTTGTAAGAGAGAGAAGAGAGAGAGAGAGAGAGAGAGAGAGAAATTGTCCTTATATTCATTTGATTTATCTTTCTTGTCCTTCACTTGCTTCACCATAAATTGTCTTGTATGAGAGAGATTGAATTCCCAAGTGGAGGAGGATGTGCTTCTTTTATATAGTGATCTGTCTAGGTCGAATGGGTTTCCTTTGGAGCTTGGGATGACTTGACTTGGAGGGAAGCTAACTTGTCACTTTTGGAGGAAAAAATTACATTTCAAAAATTCAAATTTTCATCTTTAAAATGTCTCAATGAGACTTTGACTCAAAATCAATTTTCCTTTGAATCGGGCATTTATAAATATGATTTATAGTGATAAATACAAATAAATCAAGTGACCTAACATACATTATGAATACCAACCATAGTTATAACATTGGGAATCAAAATTGTCATTAAACCAAAACCCATAGGTGTTAGTAAACGATCACATCGCCAGAGATAAGGATCCATGAGTGGTGATTCGTCCATGTCAAGAAACACATGGGGAGCATTAGTTTATCTAATGTCCAAAAATCTCCCTGCCAATGTGAGTCGAGTGTGTATCGAACTCACGACCTACACTCTGATACCACTTGCTGGGAATCACGATTGTCATTAAACCAAAACCCATAGGTGTTACTCAATGATCACGTCGATAGAGATGAGGATCCATGAGAGGCGGTTAGCCCATGCCGCAAAACATATCACGAGCATTGGTTTATATAATGTCCAAGAAAAAATTCAACAATTTTTAGTCATACTCTCCTAGAACTATTTTAAGGATGTTGTTAAGTAACAATATCACCTTATCGAAAGATGTGAAGACAAATATATAAAATGGACCACACTACAGCAGTAAAGTGAGCAAGATGTACCATATTTCACGAATATATTTCATACTTTGCACATGAAGTTGGGTATCAAGGGATATGAGTGTCATTTAGTGCTCTAGTATCATGGCTATTTTCGCAAATACATCCAGAAAAAGATGGATTTCCTAGACATATCCTCACTTGGTTCATCATACAAATATACTACCCGAATCAAGAAAAAAATTAAATAGAAGAAGCGATACTTTGATATTGCAAATCCAAAACCAAGCAAGGGAACCCCCAAACCATAGAACAAAGGACGGAGCTAAGGTGGAACAAACTAGGACAATTTATCGAAGCTACAAGAAAATAATACCAATGGGAATATGAAGAAGGAAATGGATAAGTGGTGTGAGTTTCATAAGAACCCAACACATAACACGAGTGGGTGTTGCACAAAGTAGTCAGTGGTGGATGAGATAAAAGCTTCAGATTCATATGAAAGTTCCGACTCTAAGCCAGACCCCTAAAAGGGGAAAAAAATCATTGATGTAGGACTTAGTGCCACTATTGCTACCACCAAGGTCCAACACAAGGAGGTCGAATATCCAAAGGAAGGTGAGCATCTCTTCCACTCACAAATGTGAGTAAAGGGGAATTTTCTACATTTCATCATCGATAGTGGGAGTCATGGTTGGGCCTGCCGAAAAAACCACACCCTCAACCATACCATCAGGTGGCTCTACCAAGGGCAAGATATTTGCATCAACTAACAATGTCACCATCCCCACATCATCAATCCTTTCACAAATGAGGTACTTTATGATGTTTCTCCCCTTGAAGTTTGTGATGTGTTTTTGGGCCAACTGTACTTGTGGAAGTGTCATGTTGTGTATGAGTCTAAACCTTGTACTATTATTATTACTTTGGGAATAAAATTGTATAGGATACCAGAGGTAGCCCTGCCTACTACCATTTCTTTGATCTCTACTAAGAAATGTAGTAATATCATCTCCAAAACTGGGAAATTTGTCTTCCTCCTCATTCGATCTCAAAGTAAGGCAAAGATTGCAGTCACATCCATGACCTCCACACAAGGCTCCTATTTTCCCCAAAATAAAATGGATCAGGTTGCGGAAGGGTATAAAGACGTCTTCTCCTCGCCCACAGGGATACCTTTGCACCATTAAGTCAAGCATTCCATTGATCTAAGCCCTAGCACACCTCTACCCAATGGGTTAATATATCAACACTCTCTTCTAGAAAATGAGGAAATCAAGTGGAAGATTTAGGAGTCTCTACAAAAATTTCACATCATACCAAGTTCTTCACCTTCTGGGAGTCTAATTGTACTTGTGCAGAAGAAGGATGGGACCTAGAGGCTCTATATTGATTATCAAGCCTTGAAAAAATTTATAGTCTGGAACAGATACTCAATTCCATGGATTGATGACCTTCTTCGCAATCTCAAGGGGGGCAAATACTTTAGCAAGATTGATTTGAAGTCCAGCTATCACCAAGTTCCAATAGAACCCACAAATGTGTGGAAGACGGTTATCATGTCTAAGAAGGTATTTTCTAGTGGTTGGTCATGCCCTTTGGCTTGATGAATGCCCTTGGAAATTTCAAGAGGTTGATGGATGACATCTTGAACCCTTTCATCAACTCGTTCATGGTTGCCTATCTCGATGATATTCTCATCTTCAACAAGAATTGGGAAGAGAACTTGCAACACATTCAACAAGTCCTTGATACTCTATGGCAGCAAAAGCTATGTGCAAACTTGGAAAAATGCTCCTTTGGCATGGACAAGGTCTAGTATCTAGGTTACATTATTGATGAGCAAGGTGTGCATGTGGATCTAGCTACGATCTAAGTCATTTGGTATTGGACAAACTTGATGAGTCTCATAGAGCTTTGCAGTTTCTTGGGCCTTACTAATTTCTACCACAAATACCTATTTGGATTCTCTCATATAACTTGGCCCTTAAGTCAAGTTACCAAGGGTGGAGAAAAGAAAAGTTTTCTTGGTCCGGATCACAACACGAGGAATTCATTGAGATGAAACACCTCCTTTTCTCTGCACCAAACCTCACGTTTCCAAACCTGAAAGAACCATTTGAGATTGAGATAGATGCCTTTGACTATGCTATTGGTGTAGTCCTCACTCAGAAAGGGAACCATGTGGCCTATCATAGTGAGACAATCTATGATACTATTTGTAAATACCCCACCTATGATAAAAATATGCATTCCATCATACAAGCCTGCCAGTAGTGCAAGCACTACATTTTTGTGAAGGATACGTCGTCGACACAAATCATTGACCTCTTTAATTCATATAGACATAGGGAAAGTTATAGATGTAGGTTTTAAAACTGTACAAAAATTACCTGCAAATGAATTCTTAAAACAGAAAATAAACAATATCTAGAACATAAAACAAATATACACAGATATTTTCCCCCTGGATCCCAAAACCAAGACTACCAGATTGAATTTTGATTATATTCCTTTCAATGTTACAATACATATATATACACGCCAAAGCATTCATAAAACCCAATCCATAACCCTAGATTAGAACATAATTGTAGTTCCCTTGACAGGATCTACAAAATACCATGGGAAGAAAACCATCATGCCAAAAACCATGTGCAAAACCCATGCACGAAACCATGGGTAGGTTCGCCCACCATCTGTGGGTCCAACCCCCATCCTTGGGTCCACCCAATTATTATTGGATTTGTATCCCATACTTGGGTCTTAGTAAAAATAAAAAAATAAATATTAGGTTGTTGCCCCAGACCCTGTCAAGAGGGGATACCATCCCCTTGCAAACCCCCTAACAAGGGGGTTCCCCACCCCTTGTGACCCACCCACTTCGCTTGACGCAACGTACACTACGTGGAGCTAGTCGTTGAAAGAATATAACGCACGCCCAACAACAGAATGATTGCCATCAGAAATAGTCCACATATTTGTAACAATTCCATTTGAACATTAAATACAAGAAGGGTAGTTCCAATCACAGTGAAAAATCCTCAATTGGCCCCCAATTGTGGCACTAATCATTGTTCTCAATTATTATGGGAATGATACTTCTGGATGGCAGAAACTATACAAAAATGATCCAGAATTTGCCACCACATACCAGATACAATGGAAGGTAAGCAAGTTCCAAAATTCCACCTCCAAGATGCGTTGTTGTGCTACGTGGGACACGTCTGTGTTCCTTCAAGTGAGAATGCCAAGATGATTTGGGAGGCACATTACCATCGGGTAGGAGGGAACTTTAGCATGGAGAATACAATGGCAGTACTATAGAAGTATTTTTATGGACAAAACTACAAAACGATATTTTCAATATATCAAATATTGCATTGCATATGCCATTGCTAAGCCCACCATTAAAATCAAGGCTTACCAACCCCTTTACCTAATCTTATTTGTCCTTGGGAATCCATCTCCATGGACTATATGCACAGCCTTCCTTCTACCAACCATGGTAATGGTTATGTGTTTGTGGTCATTGATAGATTTTCTAAGATGGCTATATTGGTTGTTTGCAACAAGAGTATCACAACAGAAGCCACTGTCAAGCTCTTCTTCAAATAGGTGTGGGTACATTTTGGGATCCCATAGACCATCATATTAGATTTGGATAGCAAGTTCCTAAGCACATTTTGGTTGAACCTCTAGCCATTGTTTGATACCAATCTCACCAAGTCGAATTCCTTTCACCCCAAGACGGATGGCTAGACAAAGGTTGTCAAGATGATGATAATGCACATGCTATGTGGTGAGCCCTAGTATTGTACCAAGCGTTGAAACTCCCAAGGGCTCCTCAACCCTATTTATCAACCTAGGGTTCATAGAAACTTCGAAGTGACAGTGTTATATTCACAATAGATGGAATTCTACTCATGCCACCCTCAACTAGGTCATTTGATCATTAGGGCTTCAAGACCATTCTTCTACTGAACTAGGGGGAAATTAACTACTGAAAGTGCAATTCAAAAACTAGCTCTAATGTAGAAAAAGTAAATGATTTCTAAATCTAACATGTAGATGCTACCAGCTTGTAAATTCTACTGAATCAATTCATGAAAGAACACTAGAGTTATGCTACCTGTAGAAAGGAAACTACACTAATTGCAATCAACCATCTAGCTATCAAATTCACTTGTAAATAGGAAATTATTCTACCAACTCATAACTCAATATTTCATGCATCATCTATCTAATTCACACTTTCATATAAAGTAATGTTATACTTGTGCCGGAGGAACGGAAGCGCGGTGGTTGAGCTAGGGTTCTGAGGCCGAAACCCTCGACGGCGCTGACAGAACAGTGGATCGGGGGCAGGCTCTGTACCAAAATCTCTACAGCATGACAGCGCTGATGGGAATCAGCGGAGGACCATGATTCCGCCTCAGGGGGGGGCGTCAAAGCCCTCCCCCTCACGGCACAGCCCAGGACCTGAGGTCATCTTTGGGTCGGTTGATCCGGAAATACTCAACAAAGGGAAGAAGCAACAAGGAAATGATGATGATCCACCAGAGGAACAAGAGACTCGGGCGGACAATCCAAAGGTCACCTCCTCTACCTGTCGACTAGTAGCCAAGGAAAGGCCGAGAATAGAACTTCCTGGAGATAAGATCGACAGCAGGATCGAGTTTATGAAGGACCATGCAATCATTGGAAAATTCATAGGGTTTTGGCCAACCGAACGAGCCTTAAACGGTTGGATTGTAGCTAAGTGGAAGCCTAAGGGAGATGTCACTCTACAGCTAGGACCGAAGGGCTTCTTCACCGCCATCTTCTTCTGTCTGGAAGATAAATACAGGATCCTAGGAGGAGGGCCGTATTTCTTCAACTCAGCAGGTCTTTACATCAGGGACTGGAAGCCCAGATTTAACCCTGACAAGGAAGATCTCACCTGGGCACCGGTCTGGATCAGACTATACTCACTCCCTGATGAATACTGGGAAGAAGACTATCTAGTGAGCATAGGAAATGGAGTGGGAAAATACATCAGGGCAGCAGAAGAAACAAGAAACCGTAAGTTTATTTCATATGCAAGAATATGTGTATTTATTAGACTGAATGAAGCACTTCCTGAGTCAGTAACCCTTGCCCATCGCGACGAGGAGTGGATCCAGCCTCTCGATTATGAGCATGTGCCTTTCAGGTGCAGAAGATGCCATGCACTAGGGCATCTGTTTTGGGACTGCCCTCTCAATGTCAAAGCTAGCCCTCCTAAATCCTCTGAAGCCCCATCTCAGGATGGCTTTACCAAAGTCACAAACAGAAAGCGCTCGCACAAAAAGCCTCAGAATGGGCCCAAACCCCAGCCTTCCAAACCCCAAAATACTGCTTCCAAGAACAGCTTTGAGTCCCTAGGCGATTTCTCAGATGATCAGCCCCCTGATACTGACAGTTTCCCTGCTCGCCCTTCCTCTTCCTCCCACCCCCCTCCATCCAGCCCCCCTCCCAAATCTAAATCTCCCATTATCATCCCAACCATTTTAAGCAGGAATCAGGAAAACTCAGCGGAGATCCTTAAGGAAATGGGGGTGGAAGGGATGCTGATCCCCCCTCAGGCTTCAGATACCCATCAAGAGGAAACCAATCAAGTGCAAAATATGGAGGAAGAACTAGAAAGCATAGATCTACACGGCCTGGATATTATTGAACTGGAGCTATGTTGCAAAAAAAAGGCATATGAAAAAATCTCTGAGTCGGACATAGATAAATTGGAAGTGGTCATCTCCAGAGCTTTCCACCAACATCAACTGGGCATACAACCTGGCAGCACTTGGGATGGAGGCTCACGTCCAAAGGATACTAAAAAAAGGGGGAGGAAGACGGATCTCCAGAGAACAATAGAGATCGGGAAACTCCTGGTAGACTCCGGTAGATATGCGAAGCTGACGAAATACTACAGCCCTGCTCAAACCAGTTAAACCATGAAGCTCGTATCATGGAATTTAAGAGGGCTTAATAGCCCAGGAAAATACAGGATGTTAAAAAACATGATCAAGATGGAAAACCCACAGATGCGTTTCCTCCAAGAAACCAAATGCAATAGTGCCACGCTGGGTCGCATACTCTCAAAGGCCTGGCCAGGATGCCGATCTGTGGCTATGGACGCCACAGGAGCTTCGGGGGGGCTTGCTATCGCATGGAACACCCAGGCTGTCACGCTCACGGACTTCCATGCCTCCCATCACCTCATTTAAGCCGCCTTTCACATTCTAGGAACCAACATTCATGGGAACATATCCAACGTCTATTTTCCGCAGGATGCTGGGAGCAAAAGAGTGCTCCTCGACACCATTGAAGCGCTAAGCATAAATAGGCAACACCCACTCTGGATTGCTGCAGGGGACTTCAACATGATAACCAAAATAGAGGACAAGATAGGAGGCAAATCAAGATTGGAACCCGAAGTAGATCACTTCAAGGACTTCATCCAAAACGCCTCTCTCATAGACATGTCGTTCTGCAATGGTACCTTTACCTGGAGCAATCGCAGAAGTGGCAAGCATCAGATTGCTTCTAAACTAGATCGCTTCTTGATCTCGGACAACGCGGTGCATCTCGGAGGTGATCTCACAGCTGAAATCCTGGCCCACTCCGGGTCGGACCACTAGCCAATAGCTCTGCAATGGCAGAGACCTGGGGATAGAACCAAAAGACCGTTCCGGTTTGAAGGATTTTGGCTAACGCATCCAACATTCAAGGACTTCGTCAGATCAATATGGGCCTCCTTAATCCCACCAGAAGGCTCAAAAATGTTTCAGCTACAGCAAAAACTGCGATTCCTAAAAAGTCACCTAAAACGCTGGAATCGGGAGACCTTCGGGAATATTTTCGAGGCACAACAGGAGCTAAATAAGGAGCTGAAGGATCTCCATCAGACAGTAATAAATGCAGGGCACACAGAGGCAACCTTGGACAAAGAACGACACATACACAACCAGCTGGAAGAGAGAAGGAAACAGGAAGAAATTACTGGAGGCAAAAATCAAGGGTCAGGTGGCTAAAAGAAGGGGAGCGCAACACCAAGTTCTTTCATAGAACCACAGTGCAGAGAAGGATGCACAATAAGATTCCTTTCATCCAAAACCAAGATGGGGTAAAAGTTGAGGAGCATGAGAAAATAGAAGAAATCCTCCTCAATCACTTTCAACAGGTACACCAAGAGCAGGCGGTGGATTGGCAAAGGGCGATAGGGAAAATCACCAGCAACATCCCCAAGCTGGTAACAGAGGAACACAACGAATTACTCATGAACCCAATTCAAACCCAGGAGGTAGACGAGGCGATGGCGCAACTCAAAGAAGGTAAGGCCCCTGGACCAGATGGTTTCACTACCACGTTTTTTCATGCATTCTGGGATTTGATTAAAGTGGAAGTTTGGCAAGTAGTTGAGGAATCCAAAGCTCTACGCTGGCTTCTCCCATCCCTTAACTTCACTTTCATCACTCTCATCCCCAAAGAGGAGAACTCCTTAACTCCTGATAAATTCAGGCCCATTGCTCTCTGCAACGTCCTTTATAAAGTCATTTCCAAAGTCATTGCTAACAGATTAAAACCTCTTCTACCCATGCTCATCTCTCCGGAGCAATCGGGTTATGTCGAAGGCAGACAGATAATGGACGGCATTATCCTCACACACAAAATCATCCATTCGCTCAAACAATCAAAGCAAGTTGGTATGTTACTCAAACTTGATCTCTCCAAGGCTTTCGACAAGCTCAGTTGGTCTTACATTCATCATATGTTGAAGGCTTTTGGCTTTTGTTCCACCTGGGTTCGCTGGATTATGAGCCTTATCACCTCCTCTCATTTCTCCCTCCTTTTCAATGGTCTTCCCTCCCGCCCTTTCAAACCCTCTAGAGGCATAAGACAAGGGGACCCCCTTTCCCCCTTTCTTTTTGTGATAATGACTGAAGGTCTTGGCAGACACATCAAGCAAGCCCTCCATTCTAACCTACTCATAGGAATCTCCATCCACAATTCCCCGCCCTCCTCTCATCAGCAATTTGTGGATGACACCATGCTCTATGGTTACCCCTCAGCTCAGGAAGCCTCTTGCCTGAAATCCTTGCTCAATGACTTCTCTGAAGCCTCTGGCACTCATGTCAATACCTCCAAATAACAAATCTTCTTCTTCCACACCCCTCCGTCAGTTAAATCAGTCGTCTCCCGTATTTTAGGCTTCCAGACGGCCTCTCTACCATCCACTTACCTTGGAGCTCCCCTCACTGCCTCGGCCATAAAGCAGCCTGCCTGGCGTTCTCTCCTTGAGAAGCTCGACTCAAGGCTCAACCTGTGGACTCACCGCTCCCTCAATCTCGCTAGTCGAGTTGTGCTTATTAAGTCCATCCTTCAAGCCATGCCTCTCTATCTTTTCTCAATTCTTGCGGCACCAAAATGGGTATTAAAAAGATTGAGAAACCTGCAGCGTGACTTTCTGTGGGGAAGCTCAGCCACTAATCGTAAATGGGCATTAGTGAAATGGGATACAGTATGCAGGCCCAAAAGCAAAGGAGGCATCGGACTTAGGGATCCAGAGCACAGCAACACCATCATGAATGCCAAAATATGGTGGCAATGGATAACTAACCCAGACAAGTTATGGGCCAAAATATGGACCGCCAAATACATCAACAATATGCCCCAAGCAGAGCTCATAAGATTCACGCCCACAATAAGTGGGTCTCTTATTTGGAATGCTGCCAAACAGAACCATCAGCTCATCCAGAAACACAGCTTCTGGGAAACACGGAATGGTCAAAGTGCTAGATTCTGTACTGACGCTTGGAACCAACTGCCCAAACTCTCAAGTGTTCTCCCTTCAATGATCATTCCGAACAGGCAGGAGCAGCAGCATGCAACCGTCCATCAATTCTGGGAACAGGGAGCGGTAAATGGATTCAGGAAGTGGCGACCGAGCAATCAGATAACCAGTATCACAAGCCTTCAGGAAGTAGTAGCTCTTGAAGATGAGTTAAAGAAGAGAAGCATTCGGCAGGAGAACAACGAGGATATCCTTAGATGGGGGTACCTCCCCAAAGGGTCATATACCACTTCCGAAGCCTATAACCTTATAGGAGACTTCACCACGAGACCGGACCCACTTTGGGAAAGAATATGGGGCTTCAAGGCCTGGCCCAAAATTTCCACTTCCTCTGGATGGTTGGGCACAAAAAGATTCTCACCTGGGATAAACTAAGGAGACGCAATTTCCATGGTCCCTCGATATGCCACAATTGCTTTAAAAACAAGGAAACCTTACAGCATCTTTTGGATCTATGCCCAATCGCCAATCAGCTATGGGAGAAGGTTGGTTTCAGGTGTCAAAGAAGATGCAAAGGACCTGGCGACATCATAGATACCATCCGACAGTGGCATAAAAACCCCTATGATTGTGCGATCCTCAACTACATGTGGAATATAATCCCAGGCACAGTATTATGGAACATATGGAAGGAAAGAAACAAGCGCATATTCAAAAATCAGAACTCGACCATTGAGGAAATTTGGAGAAGACTGCATGGCAATGTCAGAGAAACCATGCTTCTGAAATCTTGGACTAAAGAAGATCTCCCCACCTCAGATAATGAGAAAAACATCCTGGACAACTGGAAGCTAGAGCTGCCACAAGAGCAAGCCACTCATCAGACAACGAAAGGTAATATCAAGGAAGTCAGAAATTGGATTGCCCCACCCACCAACTCATACAAACTCAATTTCGATGGAGCCTCTAAAGGCAAACCTGGGCCAGTAGGATTTGGAGGTATCATTCGTAATCATAATGGCACCCTCTTGCAGATCTACTTTGGCAATATAGGGTGGGACACCAATAACTCCGCGGAGTTGGAGGGACTCTGGCAAGGGCTGTTAGTTGCCAAGCGACTCAATATTCAACCGTTGATAGTGGAGGGCGACTCCCAGATCATCATCAACATGGCAACACACATTCAGAATGGCTCTCAAGCTAGGAAAGTAGCTGACAGTTGGAGACTAGAAGCAAGGCTAAATATCATTGCTCATGAGTTGCGCAATCACAGCGCCCTCTCCTTTCATCACACTAGAAGAGAAGGTAATAAGATTGCTGATCTCCTGGCCAATATTGGGGTAGAATGCAACCAACCTTTCCAAGCAGGAAACTTGGACATCATCCCTAGTAATCAACAAACTCAGGAATGTGAGAATCTTCTCCAAAGAGACACTGAGTCCCCGGATGCGGGTGCTGGCACGTCACCGGAGGCCGAGCCACATGCCCAGCATGTGCCGCCTCGTGCTAGTGAGAACGGTTAAAGGATATGAGCCGTCGAAGTTTATTAATCCGCTGCCCAAGTCCTGCGCATTCAATGCAGAGCAGAAGGATTAGATGGCGGGACAGGTCGCGAGTCTGCAACGAAGGAATGAAGCAGAATATCAAGGTGCAGAGAGGCAGGAGCAATCGCATTGGTATGGTGAGGTTGAGGGGAAGCAGTCGCGGCAGATCTCTGGGTGGATGGTCATCCTACCACCCTGCCAAGCAATCTTGGCTTCCTGTCGCAGCAATTCAGGCATATGCCTTAGCTGGACGCTGCACACCACGAGCATACAAGGCAATTTGGATTCGAGGGGCAAAATTCTTCCCTCAGGCAAAGGTGGCTCAGAGGTTGTCAAGCCTGCGAGGGAATTGTGGAGAGACCCGCCCTGTGCATGGTCTTACAATTCACCTCAGGTTCACGAGGAAGGCAGAGGGGTTTCTATGGCAAGGTTGCGAGAGCGGCAATCAAGCAGAAGGGGACCTAGGCGAGGTTCCTCCTCTCGCACTCCGGCAGCAGATGAGCACCATCACTGCTGCTGCTGCTACTGCTACAGGCGGGCGAGGGCAACACCAATTCAAGTTGGGCAATTCATGGAGGTGGGATGCTCAGGTGAAGGGGAGCCAGCTCTTCCTGCATTCGGCTCGGCTGTGTTCACCTTGGGCAGCTCAAAAGAAAACGCAAGCATCAATGCCCACATATCAGTTCTCTTTACAAAAATCCTAGAAGGGAATGATGGTGGGAACTCGCCAGGATCGGCGGAACCACCTCCAGAGGGCACGGGGATGGAGAACCCTGTTCTGCCGCCGCCAATTGAAGCGGGCACCTCAGGGAAGGAGCCTCTGCTCGCCCCCTCGCATCCCCAGGTGCCGGAACCTCAGGGCAAGGCAAAGGATCCATGGACCGCCATGTGGGAGGGAATCCCCGAGGGCCAGGGCTGGTGCACTATCGTGGAAGAAAAAGAACCCGGCGACGACTGATACTCCGACGAGCGCTCAGGCACACGCCCTTCTCTCTCGGCTCGGGTCCAGGATAAAGGTCTCTGCTGGTATTTCGATTCTGGTCATCACTGTGTTTGTTCACTTGCTGTCTTTTACTTTGTCCTGTTTATGCTGGTCTAGTTTACTCTCAGTTTTTACTATGGTCACGTATATGTCGGTCCATTGTAAAACCTCTGTTGGTCCACAGTCAGTTTTTGATGGA
Source organism: Pinus taeda (assembly GCA_000404065.3). NCBI lineage: Eukaryota > Viridiplantae > Streptophyta > Pinopsida > Pinales > Pinaceae > Pinus > Pinus taeda. Next base: position 270 of record APFE030593259.1, on the reverse strand, counting down.
CGCCCCTGCGTGGGCAATCATGTTCATGTTTAGCTCAATGCGGCTCTATGTCCGGCTGCTTGTCAAGTCTTTTTGGTTTCCAGCCTCAGAATGTTTCAGGAGGAATTTTGGAAGTCCTGTAGGTGCTGCCCCTGCGAGGGAGCTTTTTGGTTCTAAGCTAAGATACCCAAGGTGCCACTGTTGGCCCTGGATGGACTGTTTCACTGATTGTAAAATTTGCCTGTACATATAATATAATAGATAAGCTAGTTTTTACCGAGAAAAAAAAAA
>APFE030593256.1:0-14533 GCA_000404065.3 Pinus taeda | reverse complement strand
GCAGTTTTGCTAGTTAGCCAGTGCGAACTTCAGGAGCAGCAGATCTCATCCCAGATTCTAGAGAAGGACTTTCTGAGGGTTGAATGAATCACCCAGTTGAGGTACCAAGCAGTGTAAGGACCGAAGGACATTCAGAGGTGGGCAATTACAAATCCACAGAGAGAGATCGAGCAAGGAAGGTAGGAGATTACTATTTATTTCCCGATTTTTTAGTTTCGTAGGGATGGCCGCAGCAGGTCTCAAAGATCAATATAGCCTTAACGAAGCTTCGAACTTTGGTATCTGGAAGGCTAGGATGCTATTCTTGTTGGATGAGCATGGATTGAAGGAGTTCATGAGTCGTGAAAACAACCATAGTTGTACCTGCAGACCCTATCTAGTTCCACAAGTATAGGAAGGATATGGCCAAATGCAAGAGGATGGTCTTGGATGGAGTCCGAGATCATATTGTTTTGCGTATTGTTGAGAAGAATACAACAAACGAGATGTGGGATGTCGTTGTGAAGAGCACCCAATGTCCCAAGAAGGACAAAAAAGGGGAGCAATACACTGCACCTTTGATAAACATTGATGAGTTAACCTCCAGGTTGGAGGAGTTTGCATTGATAGCAGCTATACCACTAGATGGAGGAGGAATGTGAGGCTTTAGAGTTGCAGGATTAGGCAATGTCCAAGGAGGATTGCATCAGACAAGTGTTTCCTCTTGCATCATTACCTTGGCTACGAGGGCCCACAGTTTTTAGTAGTAGCAAGATCAATGTCAGATGGCACAGTTAGATCTTAAGAGACAGATAAAGGGACTAGTCGCAGTCAGTTACTAGAGGGGCGCAGGGAATTACTCAGTAGACAGTGCAAATACTAGTTGCAATCAGAGACTCAAGAGGCAATTGCAAAGCCAGTATGGGAACACAGTGGATCCGTAGATTATTTCTCAGTTGTAGTAGTTGCAGCACAGGCAGTGTTGGTAGTAGTGCAGGATGGCACAATGCAGTGTTAGCAACAGTGCAAATGTAGGATGGTTCAACTACAGGGTTAGCAGATGAATCAGAGTATGCACAGTAGCTTGATGGATAATGGTAGCGTGTTACAGATGTCAGACATCAACAGCGCAAGGGAAGATGTTATGGGAGAGAACACCTTCCTCAATAAGAGGGAGTGTTAGTTTTTGTAACATCAAATAGATGTTCTAGTCTCGCTTTGTGTCTAAGAGACTAAAGAACACGAGCTATTCAAAACCCAAAAAATGTTTCATGAGATAAGCTTGCGAAATGCTTTAATTAAATTAATTAGCCATCATTTAAAATTTTCAAAGTCTAACTTAGTAAAACTGGTTAATTAATAGTAATTAATTAAGAAAAGTTGAGAAAGCTCTAGAAACTCACACGGATTGAGTTTGAGATGATCTTAGCCATTGATAACGATTTAATCATGGTCGTTGGTGATCCAATGAGAGATTATAAGAATAGGTTGATGGGGATGAAGAAGACACACTTGAGCATAGTAGTGAGACACAGAGAGCGAGTTCCTTGGCAGATCGAGCTATCCAGTTACAGAGTTTGAGCCAGAAGGAAAGCAGAAGCAAGAGGGAGAGTAGTTGTGATTTCTGGTGGAGTTCTAGTGCCCGAGAGTCAGTAGCAACAGGGCCGCATTATTTCCTCAATGAGGCTGCGCAAAAGCTTTAGAGGGCAGATTGATTCACCTGACGAGGTCAATTCAGGTGCTAGTGGCCGAGAAAAATTCTAGGAGGCCAAGCGAGTCATATCCAAAGGCAGAGTCGGGCAGAACGACAGTTTCTGGGTGGCTCTACAGGCAGTATGAGCAGGGCCCACGCTAGGCTTGCACAGAGGCTAACGCAAGGGCATTCAAGTGGCCTAGACAAAGCTAGTTGTTGGATCCGGATTAGTTGTCGGGTGAGACAAATTGTCTTACAAATATTTTGGCCAGATTATTTTGCTTGAGAATTGCCAGTTTTGGCATCCAAATATTGTACTCATATTTTTGTTGCTATATAATAAAATAAACCCTCATCTGTTGCACTGCTTTTCCCTTCGAGGTTTTTCCGTGGACTATTGTCCAAAAATATTGGTGTCATTTTTATTTTGTGTGTGCATCTATTTTCTTAGTTCTAGTTTATTTTCCGCAGTGTAATTTATTTGTGAATAATTGTAGTGTGATTTATTCGTTATTTTTTGTAACAAATAAACTACATAATTAATTAGTTAAAAGAATAAATTTCCAGTTGTTGCAATTTCGAGGAAATTTCACATGGTATTAGAGCATTGAAGATCAGATCAGAGGCTCAATAGCGAGGGGGAGAAATTTTGCAGGCTTAGAGGGAGTTCTGAGCATAATTTCTTAGATCTGTGTAGGCCACTAGGAAATGCGAATTTGCAGGGGCAGAGGGATCCATTTTCAGTTACAGGTTGCAAAAAAGTTCGATCAGCCTCAGAAGCAAAAATTTGCAAGTCATGGATTTTCCAGATAGAGGTTTCTGGTGAGCAAATCAGTCAGTTTGATTTGGGCACAGTGGGTTTGCAGTTAGTCTAGCAACAACATATCAGCGCTAGGTGGAAGAGGAATTTCTTAGAGGGTTTCCAAATCCAATTTTCAAGAGGAGATCCATGATTTCCAATTGCAGTAGGCCATAGCAATTTTTTAGGAGCAATTGATCTTGTGCCAGATTCCAGAGGACTTCCGAAAGGTTGAGCAAGTTTCCAATTGAGGTAGCAAGCAATGTGAGTACCGGAGAAGAACATTCAGAGGAAGATAGTAGTAGATCTACGCATTCTAGAAGGGAGTGCAATAGCAGAGAGAGAGGTTGAGCAAGAAAGGGAGGAGATTCATGTTTATTTCCTAGTTTTTTATTCCGTAGGGATGGCCACAACAGGTCTCAGAGATAAAGATAAACTTGACGGAGCCTCGAACTTTGCTATGTTGAAGGTTAGGATGCTAATCCCATTAGATGAGCATGGTCTAAAGGAGTTCGTGACAACAACCATAACTGTACTGGCAGACCCTATTCAGTTCCATGAGTATAGAAAGGATATGGCCAAAGCCAAGAGGACGGTCTTGGATGGAGTCCAAGATCATATTGTTCTACATATTACTAAGAAGAATACAACAAAGGAGATGTGGGATGTCGTTGTGAAGTTATACTAGGATCCATCTGAGAACAGGAAAATGGTTCTCAAGGAGAAGCTAAGGACTAAAAAGATGATGAAGGGTGAAGGCATAACTCCATATCTCACCATAATTCGACATGTCCGAGATGAGCTAGCAGCTGCAAGTGAGAAACCAAAGGAAAATGAACTTGTGCAAATAACACTAAATGGGTTTACCAAAGAGTGGGCCACAATCATTCAAGGAATTACTAGACATGATAGAATGTCTGATTGGGAATGCCTATGGAGTGATTTCACACAATAGGAGATTAGGCTTAGTCTTTTCCAGGGTACTACTAGCAAGTTGCAACAGTAGCAAAGGGCCGAAGGTTGAGAAGGAGGAGAATGTAGCCCTCGCTAATAAAGGAAAGGCGAAGAAAGGTCCCAGTTAGGGGCAAGGCTCAAAGGGAGGAGAGAAGAAGAAGAAATATTTGTTGAAGATCAAATGCTTTAGGTGTGGTGAGTTTGGTCACTACAACACCTAGTGTCCCAAGAAGAAGGACAAGAAGGGGGAGCAATAGATTATAGCTTTGGCAAGCATTGATGAGTTAACCTCCAAGATGGAGTTTGCATTGATAGCAGCTATACCTCTAGATGTAGGAGGAGTGTGAGGCTTTAGAGTTGCAGGATTAGGCAAAGTCCAAGGAGTACTGCATCAGACAGGTGTTTCCTCTTGGATCATTACCATGGCTATAAGGGCCCACAATTTTCAGTATTGGCAGGATTAATCTCAGAGGGCGTAGTCAAATCTTGGGAGACAGTTGCAAAGACTAGTCGCAGTCAGTTACTAGAGGGGCACAAAGATAATTGGGTACAAACAATTACTCAGTAGACAATGCAGATACTAGTTGTAGTCAGGGACTCAGGAGACAGTTGTAGAGCCATTATGGGGAGACAATGGATCTGTAGATTATTTCTCAGTTATAGTAGTTGCAGCAACAACAGTAGCATGAGATCAATTGAAGAGCGAGAAATGTTGGCAGCAGTGCAAGATGGCACAGTGCAAATGCAGGATGGTTCAACTACAGGGTTAGCAAATGAATCATAGTGCGTGCAGTGGTTTGATGGACAGTGACAGGATGTTACAAACGTTAGATATCAGCAACGTGAGGGAAGATGTTATGGGAGAGAACACCTTCCTCGCTAAGAGGGAGTGTTAGTTATTGTAGCATTAGACAAGTGTTTTAGTCTTGATTTGTGTCTAAGATACTAAAGAACACGAGATCTTCAAAACCCAAAAAAGTTGTGAAACGCTTTAATTAAATTAATTAGCCATCATTTAAATTTTTCAAAAGTCTAATTTAGGAAAATTGGTTAATTAATAGTAATTAATTAAGAAAAGTTGAGAAAGCTCTAGAAACTCACACAGATTGAGTTTGAGATGATCATAGCCATTGATAATGATTTAATCATGGTTGTTGGTGATCCAACAAGAGATTATAAGAGCAGGTCGATGGGGATGAAGAAGACACACTTGAGCATAATAGTGAGATATAAGGAGAGCAAGTTCCTTGGTAAATCGAGCTATCTAGTTGCAGAGTTCAAGCCAAAAGGAAAGTAGAAGCAAGAGGGAGTAATAGCAATAATTTTCAATGGAGATCTAGTGCTGGAGAGTCAACAACAAGGCCGCATTATTTCCTTAGTGAGGCTACAAGAAAGCTTCAGAGGGCAGATCGATTCCGCTGAAGAGGTCGATTCAGGTGCTAGTGGCAAGGAAAATTTCCAGGAGGCCAAGTGAGTCATCTTCAGAGCTAGAGTTAGGAAGAACGATAGTTTCGAGCAGCTTTACAGTCAGTACGAGTAGGGTCTGTGATAGGCTTGCGTAGAGGCTAACGCAGGGGCATTCAAATGAACTAGACAGAGCCAATTGTTGGGCGAGACAAATTGTCTCACAAATATTTTGGCCAGATTATTTTACTCGAGGATTGCCAGTTTGGGCATCCAGATATTGTACTCAGATTTTTGTTGCTACATAATAAAATAAACCTTCATCTGTTGCACTGATTTTCCCTTCGATGTTTTTCTAGGGATTATTGTCCAAAAACATTGGTGTCATTTTTAGTGTGTGTGCATTTATTTTCTCAGTTCCAGTTTATTTTCCGCGGCTTAATTTATTTGTGAAGAATTGCAGTGTGATTTATTTGTTATTTTTCGTAACAAATAAACTGCATAATTAATCAGTTAGAAGAATAAATTTCCAGTTGCTACAATTTGAAGGAAATTTCACATGCTTACTCCCCCTTCCTTGCCACCTATTTCTGTGCATTGACATCCTCCTCCAACTGCTCAAGTGCCTCATCCATGATAGGCCTCTTGGCATCCACCCTCCACTAAGTTGTGGTTTCAACCACATCTAGTGAAGAGGACTCCATGTCAGGTGTTTTGTCAATCTACTTCACCCACAATCTAAGTTTGTAGTGGACATAGACTATGCCATGAAGGCACTAGGTATCTAACTTCTATGAGGTTCATATTGCAATTAGAGGGTGAGAGGCATAAATCAAAATTAAAATTTTTATTAGAACATTTCTAACATATCACAACTCTTGGTGTTTATTTTTCAAAAATGCTCTAGCTATGTTCGCCCTGAAGCATTGCAAGTTTTATTGATCACTCAAATGGTAAGATTTTGTAAATTTGGCACTCTTCTGTTGTAGTTTATCCAACAAATATCTACAACAAATAAATAGCAAAAAAAACAACAAATTATATTTCCATTGGGTAGCAAATGAATAGAAAGTAAAGAAATTGAAAATGACAGTTTGAAACAAATTGAAGTTTAGTTTACTTAGCATCTTACCGGTCCTATGTTAGACAAGCATGTTGCAACCAAATTTCCAAATGACCAACCTATATATCTCCATTTGTTTAGGAATATTCAAGAGTCTAGTGGGAATTAACACCATTCTTTTAACAAACTGGAGTAACCCATCCATAATCTCAACATCAAATGTAAAACCACAAGAGTAAGAGAACGCAAGGTTGGGGTAGAGCCTTACTACAAGAATGGGACAATGGAGAGTATTGTTCCATCTCTCCTCAATCAATTGCCATATCTCGACTCATTTCTTAAATCCCTTCTCCCTATGAATGGGATGATGGAGAGTATTGTTCCATCTCTCATCAATCAACTTCCACATTTTGGCTTATTTCTTGAGTCCCTCCTCCTCGTTTCCCTCGTAGAACCTATGGACAACTTCCTTGGCCCCCTATCCAAGGCTCTTTTAATGCCCCCATTTTCAGTTTCCTCTATAGTATAGCCAAGATGGATTTCCAAGGTATGTGATGGCCAGGCCACAAGAGCAGGATTACATCAAGCACCCCAGAGGGGTTTTGAGGAGTTTTATGGGGTTCGACGACATTCGCTTAGCATATTCCATCATCAACATCAGTTCCAAACAACTTACTTATGGTTTCGTTGCATTCTGATAATTCTCATAAAACGGGGTTATTATTGAGTCTGACTTAATTAATTATGCTTAAGGTGGCATTTCAGAGGAATATTTAATGGAAAACCTTAGTGTAATAGCTTGATGGAACTAGAATGAAAAGATCTACAAGATGGGGTGATCAGAAGTGACTTTCAACGGCCAAAGAGAGAATGGTGGGTGATTTACCATTTTCCTGAATTAAAAGTGACTTTAATTAATCAATTAAATTAAAGAAAAGGGAAAAGATTAATTAAGGAGAAACGGCCAAAAGTGACTTAAGTAAAATATAAATAAATTAAGTCACTTAAGATGAAGTCAAGGAGGAGCTTCTAGAATAATAATAAAATAATAAAATAAAATAATTCTAGAAGATTGGAGATCTATCTATTGGTCCTGTTACCCACCATCAGTGGGTGACCCCTATAGGAGAAAACTTATCCTATATTTGTCTTCAGCCGACAGCCAACAACCCCTTGCAACCAACCGATAGCTCGATTTGCCACTATTCTCCGCCACCTGAGCTAACTATTGTGTGCCCTCGCTCATCTATCATAATCGTATGTTTGAAGGTGGGCCTTCCATCACTAAAGGTATGATTTTTCATTATGTAATTGAGTGCTTAAGCTTGCTTTTCTTGGGCACATTTGGCCATGAATTAGTGGGGGGATTTGGCGGAAAGAAAAGGCTTTGACTGTACTCTTCTTCCCTTACCTCAACTTCAAGATTAATTTTGTATCCTAGTTTCGTGGGATCTCCTCCATTGGCTACTAGATTTAGAAGTGACACTACATGGGAAACCCTGATTTTGGTTGTGTGGTCCCGCTTCTCGATACCATATATCTCACTCCTCTCTGCTCATTACAACCCTTGTTTACATTTTTCACCATATGGGTCCACAAGTTGTTAGCCTCCCCCTCCCCTTGTCCACACCTTGGGTTGGTCCTGAAACGATGCCCTGGAGGTGGATACAACTTAAAAGAAAGATAAATGTACCACAAAATGCAAAAGATGGTCGGGATAATAAAATTTAACAACTGGGCAAAAGCCAAACATGAACTCTACCCCTTATCATTATGGCCAGCACCCTGATTCCTAGGGCCCTTGTGAGTGCCCCTTGCATCATTAAGGAACCCATGATTGTCCCATCCCCTAGTGGGTGATGAACTGCCCCACCTTAAGGGGGTATTCATTGCTTATCTTATGCATGATGCTCTCATCCGCTTGAGCCCCAAGCAGGTAAAATGAAGAAAAATCAATAAAAGACAAAAGGCATATGAATAAGGGTGAAAAAATAAAGGCCAAGGTAACTCATGTACTGTGATTGCTCCCTCCAACACTCATATAGCCAAGGTGTGGGCCTCTTTCATCATAGCTACCCTTGTACCATGGCATGTGGCTTGGAGCCTTCCCTCTTGCTCCTAGTCTATTCCATCATTATTTCATGTGACACCTGCCATTTGATGGATGTACCATGGACCTGTCACTCCCTTAGAGGTTGAAGGCACCTAATAGGGTCCTTAATTAACACCTCTTGTCAAGGAAGGTAACATTAGGGAATGTCCAAAGCCCATTTGGAAGGGCATGCCACTATGAAGTGTCCATTTTTGCCCTTGATTAGCAAGCTTATTTATTCAATTGCACTTACGAATTATTGTACTAAGGTGAAGAGATGCATTGGATATTATGCAAGATTGCAGGTGGGTCTTCATCTTGGACTTGGCCTCCCTATATGGGATCCAAGCCCTCTAGAGGGTCATAATGGCACTTGTAGGGTGAGCGTTGAGAGCCATGGGACTCCAGCCTTACAAAGCATTGATTTCCACACAACGGCCTTCTTCAACACCAACACATTGCGTGTTCATGCCCCAGTTATACAAAGATGATGATGCAATTAGACCATGTTGCCCAGTCGGCTACACATTGCACCCGACACTTGGCAACTGATCCAGGGCCCAGAGTAGGTTTTGTCTCACCTGAAGAGACATGGGAGAGCATGTATCATCTTCTAGCCCTCATTGATGGAGCATCGACTTGTTATTTAACCACTGGGAGACCCATGAGACCATTGCTTGTGCCCCATAGCCACTTTGGAGCACCACATGATGTTTTGCTTGGAAATCAAGGGGCCACCCCCTTGATCATCATTTATGGAGCCCTCTTCTTCATCATGGCACTTTGAGGACTTATTCAGGTCTTCAACGCCCCCCTTACCATTATTTTATCATTTCGGCTAGCTTTGGATGCCTTATCTTTTATTTCATGAGCTATTTGGTGGGCTTGTCACCAAATATTTGTTATTTTGTACATTAAAATATTGTTAGGGGCTAAATTAGGCTAATCGAACTTGAGGAGGCTCATATAAATAAGAGAGGCCTCATTTTGTATTGGATCATCATGACATTATTGGATTAGCTCTTCTTGAATAATTCACATTTCTTCTTGGATGACTATTGGAGGTTCTCTTTATGCATGTCAATATCTTTGGAGCTGAAATTTCATTCTCTCTTGGAGCCATCTTCTTGATCTTGGATTTGGATATATCTCTTGTGGTCTTGTAAGTAATCTTGTGAAAGATTTTTGCATGAAAAATGCTTAATGTGTGGAAATTTTGTAACTAGTCCCTTTTGCCTTGATTATTGAATAACAATGTAAAGTGATGAAAACTTGACTAAACTGAGAGGGGGGTTCAATCAATTTAGTACATTCATGGACATTAATTTATTTATTTTTAACTCATTTACTGAACCATTAAATGAGCAGATTGACACATAATGACCAACATATTTAATGTGCAAACAAATAACAAGTAAACCAAAACATCACATCAGCACATAAAAGCAACCCATATGGACACAAAATATAAGTGGAAACCCATAAAGGGAGAAAACCACAATTTTGTTATTGTTGTGATGTAAAGGAAAGCTCCTACTCCATTATTACATCTGATTTTCTGTAGGCTTCAACCTATAGGGGGTTGCTGCCTCAATTTTGTGCACGCTGCAACATGAAAGGAAGTTCCAACTCCCATACTTTTTTTGTAGGCTACAACCCACAGGAGTCTCCTACCTCAAAAAGCTCCAACCTTATATTTATCAAGCCACTATTTGAAAGGAGACTACAATCCCCTAATGCAAACAAGAAACACCAATGTGTTGGTTTACCTGGTAATCAATTCTGCATATCTCCATCTTCATCTTTGCCTCCTTTTTCCTTCAAACTGCTTCACATAAGCTCCATATTGCCAGATAACTAATGCATGACACCTCAATCAGCTCTCACACATTCTCCAACTCTCTAACCTCTCCTTGCCTTCCAAAATTACATCTTTTTATAAAGATAGTTTGTTGGCTGCTTGTATCTCACATAAGAATATGAGGTGAACAAGCTTGACTCTTTTCCTTCCACTCATTCATTCCCAAATTCTTCATATTTTTGACTATAAGAACACAAAAATAAATGCTCCACCCAATATTATTTTCATCCACATGTAATGATTAAATTCATCAACAACAACATTTTCCATTAACACATCATAATAATCTCTACAACGTCTTCGCCTTTGCTTTAGACTTGCATCATAATATATTTGTCATTGTCTCTACAGCCTTGCCTTTGCTGTCATGGAGTCTTGCCTTACCTTTGCTATCATGAAGTCTTGCTTGCATCACAACAATTTTCTCCAACAAACCAGTCTTCAGATCAGCCTTATACTAAACATGTATGTAAGCATACCTTATACCTTGCACCCTTTCCTGCTCCTTTACCCTTTGTTGTTCCTGGTGTTCCTTTGCCATCACCTTCATCTCTTGTTGTCAAATATCTCTGCAACATTCCTTGTTGCTCCGATGCCTTAGCTGCTCTTTTTCTGCTCCTTTGATGTTACTTGTCGATGCTCCTTTGCTCCTTGTCAGTCTTTTGCCATCAATGACAACAATGCCATCGATTGTTAGATTGCAAATTTGTACATGTTACTCATTGATAATAAGTAGATGAATGGAGAGGCAGAGTTGGAGCAGCCTAACGAACAACTTGGGAGGATCGTAGAGGCTTGCTTCAAGCCCTACGTGCACCATCTTGATGGACTAAGGTGGTTGCTAAAGTGGCAAAAGAAGAGCTCAAGGGTCTAATTAGACGAGCAATTTTGAGTAGCCCTAAACTTGCCTTGTGGAGAAGGACATCTACAATAGAAGATGGGCAGTCCTCCTAGCCAATGTTCATTACTGGAGAAGGAATTCTTGCAATGATAGGTGGCAGCCTTTTGTGCCCTATGTTAATCTTCATTGGAGCAGAACTAGAAGATTATAGTGGGTTGACATCCCTAAGTAGCTGAGGAGCAGCAGTGAGGAATTGTGAGTTGTTCACAAATGGAGTTGGGAACAACTCTACAAGAGTCTCGATGTGTTGAGCATTGATGGACAAATGATCAACAAGAAAGTAGATTGGATAGCCGAGATTTAATGACTAGATGGACTTGGAACATTGATAGAGCCAGGTGTTGCAGATTAGGAGCCGAAGGAATAGGCAAATGTGTACAGGGTACGACCAAGGCAGCTGTGAGGAGCTCTACATTAGCTAGACATTCAGAGTATCTTGTTCAAGGTAGATTGGTGGTCATCACAACAGACACCAAGCCCTAGTTGTTGTTGTCTTGTATCAGTGGATATTTGAGGGCCATTATCCCTCGTACAAGAGCCCTAGACTATTATATTATTCAGTTGGATTAATATAACGAAGTTGTGTTATTGTACAAAATTTGTAAAAAGTTATGTATATTTTGTGCCCTAGTAGATTTACCGTTGTTTATATTCCACTGTGCAAAGTAGACTTGTTGTGACACTTGATTTGGTAGCATCAATGATTTAAGATTCTATCCTAGACACCAGTATCATGGAAGAACAATTGAAAACCCATCTCATCCCTTGGTGAATTCATTTAGAATTCATAGGTTGTACTCATCAATTCCAGTTTATTTGATTTCAGGAGCTACTGTCGGCCATTGCTATTGTTGTACCAAGCTATTATATTAACATAATAAGGTTGAATCGATCCAAGTTTGCAGAAGCTGCTATTGCCATTGTTGTAACAAGCTATTATAATAATATAATAAGGTTGAATCTAGCTGAGTTTGCGGCTATCTATCTTGTGTATTTTGCGATTGAAGTATTTACGGGTTATTGTGTGCCAATGTTTTTGTGCTATTCTTGTTAAGAAATTTTTTATAGCAAAGTTTTTCGTGAAAATCATAATTAAAATAATTTGAGACATTACACCCTACTAATGTTATGCAATTAATGGTAATGTAAAATTCTTGAAGTAAAAGGTCACTTTTACTTAAATTTTTAACAATTACCATTAATTGACTCAAGATGTTTGAGAGTGGTTCTGACCTAGTTGGATTTCATATGGAGATTTTAGATCCCACTCAAAATCCAACAGACTTAAAAGTTTTCAAGATTTCAAGATTCGGGTGGTTGCAATGTTTCCATTGGAGTTTGTCATGTATGAAAGTATGGAACTAGCATTTACTTAAGAGGACCAAGCCCTCCATGTACCTCGATGTTGGTGGCATTGATTGTTGAACTCCTCTGTCATGACCCTAGTAAAAATGTACCCATCACTCAAACAAAATTTTGATTTGATATGGTAAGTTTTTTTCTATCTTATTTTAATGTTTAGAGGGTGATATTGATGATGAGGATCCCAATATAGGCAATGATTTTCATGATATGTAATATTAGTTATTTGTTGTAGCATGATTTTTTTTGGACTCTACAGACCATTTAGGGCCTCTTTGTTGATGTATTTTTAGTTCAGAGATGGATTGCACTTAGTGCTAGTTTGGTTCAAGGTTGAGGGGGAGCGGCTCCCCCCCTCGAACTCGCTCTCGGAGCGCGCTCCAATCGGGAGAGACCATGAGAGCGCACTCCCAAAATTTTCTCCCTCCCTGTGGGAGCGAATTTCAGGAGCACACTCCCTAAAAAAAATTGCTCCCTGCCAATTCAAGAGTGATAGAGGGAGCTATTGAAGATTGGAAACAAATATTTTTGAGTGGGGCAGCCTAATGTTCAAGCCTATGGCCCTAGTATTGATTTGCATTTCATGGTAAAAGTAAAAGTGACATTCTCCTTTATCTTTCAATTTCATCCTTTTACTTAAATTTTTAACATTACCATGAAATGGCTCAGGATGTTTGAGAGTGGTTTCGACATCATTGGATTCCATATGGAGAAAGTAGAATTTTAAATCTCACTCAAAATCCAGCAAACTTATCATTTTTTTAGGATTTTAGGATTGGGGGGATTGCAATGTTTCCATTAGATTTTGTCATGTACTAAGGTATGGAACTTGTATTTAATCAAGAGCACCAAGCCCTCTATGTGGGGGAGACGCCCAATGTTAAAACAGGCAACTAGGGCCAAATTCCAACTTAGGACAGCTCATTTGATGGAGATAGTTACTGCATTGGATTCCTCTTTTTGAGAGGTACAATTTTGATATAAAGATCATCTCATTCTAACAAGCAGAAATGCAATTTTGAATTTATTCTTTCTCATGGTCAAATTGTCAAGGTCGGCCTCAGTCAAATGTAGGCTCATGAAGCCCAATGGATGTCTTCTCACCCTCAACGAATTGTATAAATAGGAGTGACCCTTCTCTCATTTGGACATCACTCATCTCATCACATCATATTCTCTCTCCTCTCTTGATTGGTTCGTACAACTTGGAGGCTCTCTTCTTCGCACATGTGGAAGGAAGGCAGATTTCTGGACTGGTTTTGGAGGCCGAAAATTTCAAGCCTTGGGCATGCATAGTCCAGTTGCATTTGACTGATGTTGACTTCTGTTTTGGGGGCATAATTTCAATTTCTACAGTTCGCATTTTTTGGCACGGATTTCGAGGTGATTGGGGACTGTTTGATCGAGTTGACTATTGCATTGACTTTCTGGTTTGACCACAGAAATATAACAAACTTCAACTGGGTTGACCAAGCTTGTTTTGGGTTCACTTTTACCCTCTTTGGAGGCCGCATTCTTCTACTATTAACCAAGCTAATTAGAGGACGTTTTGGGGCAGCGTTGACCACCATTGACTTTCTAGCTAGGGCTACATTAACTGTTGATTTGGTAGATTTGTTTTGGGCATGTATTTCTAATATTTGTACTCTCTCTCTGCTGAACTATTGTTAATTTTAGGTATGTTCTATGCTTAGAGCAAATTTACTTTAATTTTCCATATTAGCTCAATATCAATTCCAGATTAGCAATCACATTTAGCATGATAGTAAAATGCAAATAGAACATAAATATAAATTGCAAAAAACAAGCCAAAACAAGAGGACACAAGATGTGCTGCCAGCAAGGGACAAAGCCCAATGTGGGGAAACCCTTGATCAATTCTTCCTATGTTCTTCAATAGTTCAGCAGAGAGAGAGAGAGATAGTACATATACATCAGAAGTCAACATTTTGACTTGACAGAATAAGAGCAAAGATCTTCACTAGGAAGATAACACATGAGGTAGCTGATCTAAACTCAGGTGAAGGCATACTACTTCAACTAATTCTCCAAGGTGATTACATCACCACGCTGCACCCATCACTGTGCTGCACCTCATCATCATGTTGCACCCAACACTGTGTTACACCCAATCAATGAGTTGCTCTCATCACTATGCTGCTCCCATCACAGAGTTGCACCCAATCATTACTATACTGCATCTATCATGTTGCACTTATCATTATCCTGCACCCAACATACTTATGTTGCACTTCATTACACTATGTTGCACTTATCATTATGTTGCACCCAACACACTTATCATTATGCTGCACTTCATTACACTATGCTACACTTATCATTATGTTGCACTACGCTGCACCCATCATGTTTATGTTGCACCATGTTACACTTTCATTGTCACTATGTTGCACCACTGGTCATT
>APFE030593249.1:4010-21639 GCA_000404065.3 Pinus taeda | reverse complement strand
GATCCAAGAAGATCAAATAATCATCAAGTATATGCAAATCACCCAATCTCCTTATACAATCAACCAATGAATCACCCAACTCTTCAGAATGCTGTAAACAAAAAAGTAATACCAGAAATCTAAACCCAGAACTCTGCAGCAATAGATAAAAGAAAGTCAACAAATGTTTCAAGATAAGTCTGCAACTTCACCAAGAGGGGCCTACGAACATCCGTAGCTCTTCTGAGTCTAAACTGCACAGATCCACACTAGTCATTCTTTTGCTCTGCGTACTTCCTCTCAGATCCGCACCTTCACTGTCTGATAGACAGCATACCTCCGCATTGTGCCTTCTTCTGCACTGCGTACCTCGCACTGCGCCATTTTCTGAGCTGCGTGTGCCCCGCACTGCGCTTTCTCCTGTGCTGCGTACCTTGCACTGCGCCTTTTTCTGTGCTGCGTACCCCCGCACTGCACCTTCTTCTGGGCTGCGTACCCCCGCACTCACGCCGTGGATCACCTGCGAACTTCTGATTAGGTCCAATTTAACAGTCCTCCAATGTGCCACAGTTAGTCAGATCCACAGATCTGTTCATGCGCCCGAGAGATCACGACTTATCAATAGATTCACCTTAAGTTTTCTCCTTGATTTAGATCTAGCTTTTAAAACCAATCACCCAAAATTTTAGATCTTAAGATATTCAAATTTCACAAGTATCTAGCCAAGTGATCTCCTTTCCTTTTTATAGGCACGCCTTTCACAATACCATGGTCAAAAACCATAATAACACAATACCATGAACCCAATACTTGGGATCAATACATTTGGATGCAATACCACGGACCAAAACCATAGGATCAAAAACTGACGGACTAATACCATGAACCATTCATGAAGATTCCCACGTGCACGCGCTTTCATGCATTGGAGAGAGTGAAACTGAGGTCCGCACCTTCTGAACGTAGAACCTGCATGTATGTCTGCATTCCTTGGTCGGTGTACCTACGGGTCTGCAGCTTCTTCTAGGAATACCTGCGGGTATCTTATTTTCGATGATTTTGAGTGCCTGAACTGAGATCTGCCACTAGAGTGAGTTGCCATCAAATGCAACACCTGTATCATAGAGCCAAACCAGAATCATAATGCCAACAGTATCTTCTATTAGATTACTTTTATATGTTGTTGCTGCTTTTGATTTTGAGGTAGAACATATGGATGTGAAAACTATGTTTCTTCATGAGGATATTGAAGAAGAGACCTACATGAAGCAACCTTAAGGCTTTGCAGTGAAGGTTAAAAAAGAACTAGTATGCAAATTAAAAAGTCTTTGTATGGGTTAAAACAGTCACCAAGGATGTGGTATCAGAAATTTGATACATTTAAATTGGGGCTTGGCTTCACGAGAAGAAAAGAAGATCATTTTGTGTATTTTAAATTAATTGGTGACCATGTTATTTATCTGGTCTTATATGTGGATTATATGTTGCTAGTTGGAAATGACAAAGAAATTATTCAGGATTTGAAGACCCAATTCTCCTCCAAATTTGACATGAAAAATCTTGGTGCTACAAACTATATTTTTGGCATGGAAATTAAACAAGGTCGGGAAAACAGGAAGCTTTGGCTAAACCATAGGAAGTATGTCGAGATAATACTGCAGAGATTTAATATGCATGATAGTAAAGCGGTGAAGGTTACTATTCCGATAGGTGTAAAGTTATATGTTTAACAGTGTCCCAAGACATAAGAAGAGGACAGGACATGTCCCATGTTCCATATGAAAGTGTAGTTGGTAGCTTGATGTATGCAATGGTCTATAGTAGACCAGACATTGCACATGCAGTGGGAGTATTGAGCAGGTTTATGTCAAAACCAAGGAAGGAGCATTGGACAACAGTGAAGCGGGTTTTCAAGTATTTGTGTGGCACTAGTGATTATGGTTTGTCATACCAAGGAAAACCCTAGGATAGAGTTTTGGACATTTGTGGCTTTGTTGATGCAAACTGGGTTGGAGATATGGATCAAAGAAGATCTACAAGTGGGTATGTATTTAACCTATTTGGAGGTGCAATCAATTGGATGAGTAAGAGATAGTTTGTAGTGGAACTTTCAACTACGGAGGCAGAATACATGGCAGCCACTCATGCAAGTACGGAAGCAATTTGGTTATAAAGATTGTGTTCAGGTATGGGGTTAGTACAATGAGATATAAGGATAGACTGTGACAGCCAAAGTGCAATTTTCTTGGCAAAGAATCTTTCTTATCATTCAAAGGAAAAGCACATTGACTTTTAGTATCACTTTGTGAGGGATATGGTTGAGGACAAAAAGGTGTTGGTGGTAAAGGTGGACACTTTGAAGAATATTGCAGCTGCATTGACGAAGTTTGTGAGAATTGAGAAGTTCTCTTGGTGTAGAGAAACAATGGGTGTTGTAAGGCTAGATCAATGACTAAGCTCTCCTATGGCCCCCTGCGGAAAGAAGACAACTAGTGGGAGAACGTTGGGGGTGTGTTATATTCTTTCCACGTGTTCTCACCTTTTGAAAAGATAGTTCCAGTTGTACTAAGAAGGAAAAATAATAGAGATGTTTCGAGCTAAACTCCAAGAAACATAAGCACTCAAATCCAAATCAGACACCATCCAGTGGATAGTGCTAGGAATTATCTTTTCAATGGTATATGGAACTCCCCAAATGCACGCCGGAATCAAAAGTTAGAGTAAGTGGAAAGTTACCCTAGAAAACCAGAAAGCAAAGGAAAATGTTTAAGTTTAATCCCGGATATCGCAAATCAAAGTTTTCTAAATATGAAGTAGGGGAGTGCATCAGCAATCAAAAAGTAGTGATCAACAATATTGGCTTATCGATAATCGGAGGTCTATGGCGCATCAACTTATCAGCAATCGGAGGTCCCAGAGCATATCACAAATTGCATATCAGAGGTCCCTGGCAGCAATGATGCAAGTAGAGCAAAGAGAAAACCAGTGATCACCGATCACTGATATCAGAAGTTCGAGGTTCCAACAATCCCGCACATCAGAGATAGGTGAATCGGTGTGCCGACAAGGTAAAAAATCTAAAAATGTTGTGAAATGGAAAAGTTTTGATATAGTGTAAAATCACCAAGAGGGCTGAAAAAATTTTAACAAAGGATTTTAGCGAAAAACTAAGTATCGGAGGGCCTTTTCTCTCTCCTCCAGGGGGAATGTGGCAGAACATTATAGATATGATAAATACATGGGGAAGTTGACGTCATCATGACATGGTAGTATGGAGGAAATGTGGCATGTTGATCTGGCATTTTCAGGGTCCTATGGGGGCATATTCGGGTGAAACGTGTCACTACTCACAAGGTGACAGTGGAAAAGGATGATGTCATCTCGCAGATCGGTGATCGGAGGATGAGGAAAATCGTTTTATCAAGTTTAAACCTATGATTTAAAAACTCTGATTGAAGGGCTCTGATAAGGGGGCTAGCCAGTGGTAAAAGGGAGAGCCGAGAACCAAGAGCTAAGCAAGATAGACGATCCTGCAAATCGGCAATCGCGAGTATCAAAGGGTGAAACAAAGACGATGCTATGAAATTGTCGATTCTGATATCCTGAGTGGGCACCAATCGACATTTGGTGGTCGCAAGTAATAGACGGTGCAAACTCTCCCTCATCCTTTTTCCAAGTGTGCCAGACCACATCACATATTGGAGATCGCAAAATTGGGGAGGCAGCACCAAAGGAAAGCATTAGAAATCACCAATATGTAGGATTATTTTTAACAAAGGGATGAGCCTCATAGATGCAAGCCCAAATTTCCTAGCAACTAAGGACTAAAAGCCTGGTCATAGCCCCCGATCACATGAAGCAAAAGGGGCTAATGTGGATCGGAATGTCCAGTCCCATAAGGACCTTTAAAGGGAAATCCTGATGTGATAACTCTACGATAAAGTAATGAAAAACTTTAAAGGTGTGGTGGCTTGGTAGCTGAGGCATTTAAGAAAGGAGATGTAACATTCAAAATCGGCATGGGTTGACCCAGTAAGGCCCCTTGTGACATGAAAACAAGGTCGACAATGACAGAATAAATGAAGACATGGAAGCTTAGGAGGACTTGATGATCCATCATGGTGCTCCATGCAAAGGGAAGACGAAGTACCTCCCAAGCGACCTTTGCTTCTTTAATTTGGTATTAAAATGATAGTTGACCGCTCCCAGTTCTGGAGAATGAATGATTCAAGCACTAAAGTTAGAAGTGATGGGATTCAGTTTGGTGGCACAGAAGGCCGGACCATGGGCAAGCAACAACCTGAGAAAAGGAAATCCCAGGGATTGGCCTGGAGAGAATTTGTTGGCGTTTCCATCTAATTGTTGACATGTTTTGCAATCATGTAATGTGTCTACCATTTAACGAATCAATTAATCTTTTGAATTCATTTTTGGTCCACAGAGCCATCCCAAGCCAAGACAACTAGTCGATCTGAAAGTTGAGCCTTGGCTGAAGATATTTTGTTGTAATTCTTGTTCAATTCTCCCCTCTCTGGATAAATAATGGGAAGCAACACTTCACAAAGGTTCAAAATCCTAAAGAAAGAACTACATGTTATTTTCAATATTGTATGAATTTATGATATGCATCTTTCAAAATATTAAAGAAATGGTGGTGATTCCTCCTTCAAATACTATAGTATGTTACCCCTTTGTTTAACTTTCATTATGTTCATGTTTCCTCTCTGATTTCAGGTAATCGTAGCTGCTAGAAATGTTTCGTATGTTCTTACAGATTCATTTGTATGGAATCCTTAATGCATATGCTTGTATCTATCTTTGATACTATATCTTTAAAATTGTGCTCCATGAATCATCGCACCCAATCCTCTTTCATCTATTATGTCTACCTTTAACTCAGATAAGTGTATAATTCTGGAGGCTTCAAGCTCTATGAAATGAGTGTAGAATTCTTGACGCTTCAAGCTCTATGTGATGAGTTATTCTATCTCCTCATCTTCTCTCAATGCTCTACCAAAGCTTATTAAACTGTAGGTCCTTGAACTACTCAACCTCCACTAGTTTATACATATATTTCTATGAGTTTTATATGTGAAGAAGTACCAGAAATACATGGCTTATGCCTTTATATGAATGAACCAACCCATGTTGTTTAAATATATATATGTGAACATGTACAAAAATATATGTGATGTCTCCAACTTCCTAAGGATCATATGAGACACACAAAATCTAGATGTTCCAGGCACTGGTCTTGTAAGCAATCTGAGGCTGTCTCTGGAAGCAACAACATCTTTTGGGACGTTCTCGGGGAACTTATTGAAGGATTTTTCCCCTGGGATATGACAAATTAAGTACTCTTTGTGTAGGTGAGAAAATAGGTTCTAATTGCATCCTCGTCAACTTTGCGACTCCACAAATCCCATTATCATTTATCAGCCTAGATTTTAGAAAGCCTCGCACTCACTCATATACCTCTCAGCAGAAAACCCCATCTGTATCTAACCCAAAGAAATGAATTTTCAGGAGAGTCTGGGAGGAGAAAACTCCTACTAATTATGCTAGTGTCTCGCCATTATTTGAAGCCTCCTCATCCAGCTCCCAACCCATTGTCATTCACTACTCATAATTTACTCCTAAGATCCTTACATACCTTGCTCTCAGTATAGCCACTCCAACCACTATGGTTTTGGCCTAAGTTCCTCTGGAAAATATCAATCCCTCTTTGTTAGTTCAGATGGTTTTTCCCGATTTTTTCTGAATAAATATGCCCCTCTTGATTTACCACAACCCCTAAGTGCTATGCCTCAGGACTACCTAAATATTTTTCCCTAGATTCAATGGGGAGGATGAAAACACTGCACAGAGACAAATTGAAATCTTCTTTGATTTTGCTAAGAATATAAATGTAGAACAACTCGATGTGGTCCTAAGAATCTTTGTACAATCCCTTGATGGAGAACCCATAAAATGGTTTAAAGCCCTACCTAATGCCTCCATCACTACCTGGGAGGAACTCAAAAACTCTTTCACACAAAAGTGGGTTGAAAAGAGAAATCATGAGTATGTCCTCACAGAGTTCAATGCTATAAGGAAGAATCCAGAAGAGGATATTTTAGAATTCAAAAAAAGGTTCAATAAGAAGTGTAATAACCTGCCTGGTGAGATAAAGCCTCCTCAAGTTTCTACATGCATAGTATTTGTGGGAGCCTTTCAATCCAACTTTGGTTTTACCCTAAGAAAAAGGAAGTCTCACACTTTGGATCAAATCCAAGTTGATGCTCTTGAGGTAGAAGCAAATTTCACCTCGGTAGGGAAGTCAAGAGGTAAGGATGAACCTACTAAAAAGAAAAGGGGGAAAGAAGAAACTACCTCCTCTGGTCAAGCTAAAGAAACACAAAATATAAAGTGGGAAGAAATGGATAAACTCATCAAGAGTTTATCGCATACGATAGTGAAGCTTGAGCTACAGAATAAGAGTCTCCTGAAACCAAATCCTCAAGGTAACAACCGAGGTTATAACCCATGGTACAGAAGGCCACCATTACAGATACTTCCAAGAGAAAGAAAAGACAAACTCTATCAGATCCCTCATCCTCCATATTCAGAAGATGATCTCGATGAACAATCATCGAATACACATGAGATGCAGGGAAAATTGTATTCCTCTTTCTCTAAAGAAGAACATGAAGATATGGCTCATCAGGAGACAAGTCATGATAGAGAAGTAGCAGAAAATGAGGAGGACATATAGATGATTATTGTAAACAGTTTTCAGATTTCATGCAAGCACACCTACACCGAAGGTATGATCTAAGGTATTCAAGAAAGAGGTCGAGGGAACTGGAAAAACAAGAGGGAGTTGCTCCCCAAGATATTCCCCCAATGCCAGATAAAGGGAAAGGTAAGTTGAATATTAACTCATCCAAGGTGAAAGTCTCCTCAAATAAGGAATGCAATAGCTCCAAAGAACACACAAAAAAGAAGCCACGTGTTCTGATAAAAAATACAAGTGATAAGGAAAGAGAAGCAAAGCTAGGTGTAGAAAAAGGCCAACCTGCATTCAATCTTCAAAAGGAACTCGAAAAGGTAAAGATTCTTGTTCCTTTAACTGAAATTCTAAAGTAGCCCACTTATAAAGCCCAAGTCTCTCATTTCATTCTTCCATCCACCTCAATACCGAACCATGATTGTTTCAACCTTCAAGAAGAAAGACCAATGGTTGTTTTTGGGCCTCATGTTGAAGAACTTGATCGTTCCACTGCACCCTTCTATGTGACCCTGTTAATTCATGGCCTCTTAGCGCATAACTGCATGTTGGACTCCATAGCCTCGCATAACCTCATGCCCTTAGCTGTGATGGAACAACTTGGCTTGCAAATCACCAGGCCCTACAAGGACCTGTACTCCTTTGACTCTAAGAGGGTCAAATGCTTGGGAATGATAAAATATCTAGTGGTAAACCTGGATCAAATCCCTGTGTAGAATGTAGTGATGGAAATAATAGCAGCAGATATTCCCCCACGATTTGACATGATCCTATCTAGGTCTTGGGGTTCCAATGTGGGTGGTTCTATCAAATTAGATCTAGCTTATGCCACTATTCCCACTTTTGGAGGTGAATAAAGGAGGTTGTACAGAGAGTCAAAATTTCTAAAAACTATGACCCTAGCTGAAGGTTCTAAAAATTCCCCAGAGTATGGAAAAGGAGGTGACCTCTCCTGCTTGTTCTTAGAAGACCATATTAGAAGAAACACCAGCACACCTAACAATATAATTAGAACACCAGCACACAAATGAAAACAAAGTGTGGAAATTATACTTTGACGAGGCATATTCTAAAGAGGGAAATGGAGCAGGAGTATTGTTGGTATCTCATGAAGGCAGCTTGATACCCCTCTCATTCAAGATGGAGTTTGAGGCAACCAACAACATGGCAGAGTATGAAGCATCACTCCTTGGGCTACAAACAACGAGGAATATGAATATTGAATTCTTAACTCTACATGGAGACTTCGAGTTTATTTTAAAGTAGATCAGAAATCAGTGCCAAGATAAACACCCCATATTGAGGACTTACTAGAATGAAGTGTGGGATTTGATTGATAACTTCTTCCTGGCCTTTAATATCCAATTTCTGCCCAGAGAAGGAAATAGAATGGTTGATTCCCTTACTGTAGTAGGAATAAATTTCAAACCCCCTCAAAATACGCTTCTCAAGTATGAGGTGGAGGTTAGATACAGACCCTCTATACCTGATAATGTGAAGCACTAGTAGGTATTCAAGGACAATGAGCAGATCAAACGATTTGTAGAAGTATTTGGGGATTTCACTAACTCAACCATCGATCAAGGAGAGGAAAAAGAGGCATATCAAGAACCCACTTTGTGGGAAGAGACAGTGGTTGTATATAAAATTCTACAACTGAAAGGGAATACCATTCCTCGTAATTGGAAAGATTATTTAACAAGGATGATGTGGCCTCCAAACCAATGGCTTCAGTGATGGATGAACAGGTAGAAGATTGCAATATCAGCTCAGAAGATGAACCCCATATGGTCAAACTATCAAAAGGAATCCCCTCACAATATAAAAATAAGGCATTTAAATCTCTTCAAAATCTATAAGGATGTTTTCGCTTGGTCTTATGAGGACTTAAAAACATTTGATACAAACATCATACAACATAAGATTCCTTTAAAGAGTGGAATAAAACCATACAAGTAGAAACTCAAGCAAATTAATCCACTCTTAATCCCCTCCATTGAAAAATAAGTGAGGAAACTTCTACAGGCTAAAATCATAGTGCCTTTAAGGTACTCAGAGTGGGTGGCCAACTTGGTCCCAGTCCAAAAAAGGAATGGAGAAATAAGGCTATGTGTAGATTTTAAGAACCTTAATAGGGCATTGTTGAAAGACAACTACCTGTTTCCTAAGATGGATTACATATTGCAAAAGTTGATTGGGTCAGTCAAAATGTCCATGACGGATGGGTTCTCTGGTTACAACCAAGTGGTAGTCCACCCTGATGATCAAAAGAAGACTACTTTCACCACCCCTTGGGGAACTTTCATGTATGCTCGCATGCCTTTTAGTCTTACTAATGCAGGGGCCACTTTTCAGAGAGCTATGGATATATCCTTTGTAGGGGAGAAAGACAAGTTCATAGTGGTATATTTGGCCAATATCACAGTCTTCTCTAAGACTGATGAAGAGCACATCCTCCACTTGAAACTCACCTTCAAGAAATGCAAGAGGTATGGACTATCTTTGAATCCCAAGAAATCTCAGTTTTCCCTGAGTGAGGGGAAGATACTAGGACACATAGTAGCACAAGAAGGAGTGAAAATTGATCCTAAGTGAGTCGAATATATCAATCACATTCCTTGACCCCAAAATAAGAAATAGGTCCAAGCCTTTTTGGGGAGAATCAATTTCATGAGGAGGTTCATACCCAACTATGCAGAATAGTGAAGGGTATTACAGATATGCTACAAAAGGAAAATGAAGTCAAGTGGGGCCCTACCCCCTAAAACTCTTTTATTAGAATTAAAGAAGCTTTGGTTGAAGCACTGGTACTAGTCATCCCCAACTACTTAATGCCTTTCTATATCTTTTCTTTTGCTTCTCCACATACTATTGTCATAGTTCTACTACAAAAGAATAAATATGGTTATGAACAACCCATCGCCTTCTTCATCTAGGTCCTGAGGGATGCTGAGCTGAAATATAACATCTTGGAGAAACAAGCCTATGCACTAGTCAAGGATTTGAAGTCATTTCGAGTGTATCTGCTACAATAAAAGATCATAGCATTTGTCCCAACAACAGCGGTCAAGGAGATCCTTATGCAAGAAGATAGTGAAGGAAAAAGGGGTAGGTGGATAGCAAATATACATGAATATGAGTTAGACATGAATCCTACTAAGCTCATAAAAGGCCAAGGGTTGGCCAAGATTTTATCAGAATCTAATTGCCAAGATTTAGGGATAAACCTGATAATAGAGGAAGGCAGAAAGTAAGTTCAGTAGAACATGATTAAAACATCAGAGAAAAATATCTATGCTAAATATGAGGGATCACCCCGGTATAAGAATATCATCCATTATCTCTTATTACCTAAGTGCCTACTAGGGCTAGATAAATCTAAGTACAAAACTCTAAGACTAAAACCTCAAAAGTATATCATATCCAATGGCCAACTCTACTGGAAGGACCTGGTGGGAGTTTTGTTGTTATGTTTGGTAGAAGGAAAAAAGCATAAAGTGATTGAGGAATTTCATGGAGGAGATTGTGGAGGTCATTATAGCTAGAAGACCACAACTCACAAAATCCTCAAGGTAGGGTTCTATTAGCCTACACTATTTGGAAATGTTCATTCCCAAATCAGGTCATGTCAAAAGTGCCAAGTCTTTGCTGAGAGACAAAAACTTTCTCCTCTTCCCCTAATCCCAGTGCATGTGGAAGAACCCTTCAGATAATGGGTACTACACTTCATAGGAGAGATAAACCCACCTTCCAGTGGCCAACATAAGTGGATACTAACAGCCATGGAGTATTTCACCAAGTGGGTAGAGGCCATCCTAACCAGAAACGCTTCTAACTCAGTGGTAATTAAGTTTATGAAGGAAACCATATTATCGTGTTTTGGTTTCCCTATCAAAATCATCATTGAAAATTCTCAATTCTTCAAATCTGCAAAATTCATCAGCTTCTGTGAGAAATTCAATATCATCATCGGGCACTCCACTACCTACTATCCTCAAGGTAACGGCTTAGTTGAGTCCTCAAACAAAATTGTGGTGAGAATGCTAAAGAAGACCATCACTGAGATTCAAAAGAACTAGGACACCCAATTGAAGTTTTCCCTCTGGGCTAACCAAGTGACTCCTAAACGATCCACTAGAAAATCGCCTTTCGAGCTAGTGTATGGAAAGTTTGCAATCTTCCCAATCCAATTGGAAAAGCCAGTGGAAAAGTTACTGCATGAAGCTAAGGAAGAGCCAAGTACGTTGACATGAACGATAAACCAACTGGTCAAACTTCATGAAAACAGAGAACAGGTGGGGGCTAAATTGGCAAATTACCAATAGAATATGAAATCCCTGTTTGATAAGAAGGCCAAGGATCGACCTCTGCAACTAGGATATTTAGTTCTCCGATGGGACGTTTGACAGGGAAAAAAAGGAAAACATGGAAAATTCGATCCACTTTGGTTCGGCCCTTTCAAAATTTCAGAAGGGAAAGGAAATAATACTACCACTTGAAAATTTGGATGGTGAATTATTGGAGCTACCAGTAAATTGTCATTTCCTCAAACTCTATTTCCAAAATTAGAGGTACCTGTCTTGCACCCATTGTAAATACCGGTGTGTGTATTGTAATTATAATATGAATTTTCCAGTTTCTGTTGAAAATTCCACTTACATAAAATTATCATTTGTTTAGAAAATACCCCATTCCCAAAATATAAGTTCATAGTCTATAGGTTCTCAATGCATTGCAATCCAACACCCCATCCCGAGGTGGCACCAATGTTATCACCTTCTGAAAAGAGAGTTCCTATTGTACCAAGAGGGAAAATTAATAGATATTTTTGGAGCTGTCCTCCAAGCCATATAAGCACTCAAATCCACATCTGACACCATCCAATGGATAGTGCTCAAAATTAGCTTTCTAACGGTATATGGAACTCCTGAAATGGACTCTAGAATCCAAAGTTAGAGCAGGTTGAAAGTTAACCTTGAAAACCAAAAAGCAAAGGAAAATGTTTAATTTTGATACTAGATATCGCAAATCGGAGTTGTCTAAAGTAAAAGCAGGGGAGTGCATTGGCAATCAAAAATAATCTATCATCAATATCAGCTTATCAACACTCAGAGGTTTGGGGCACATCGTCTTATCGGCGATTGAAGGTCCGAGAGCATAACACAATTCACATACCGGAGGTCCTTGATAGCAATGAGGCAAGCAGAGCAAAGAGAAAACTAGCGATCAACGATCACCGATATCGAAGATTGGAGTTTCTAGCGATCCCGCTTATCAGAAAATTAGCGTGTTAGCAAGGTAACAACTCTAAAAATTTTGCGAAATGGAAAAGTTTCGATATAGTGTAAAATCACTAGGAGGGCCGAAAACATTTTAACAAAGGATTTTAGCGAAAAACCAAGTATAAGTAGGCATTTTCTCTCTCCTCCAAGGGGCACATCGCAGAACGCTATTAGATATGATAAAGACACGGGGCAAATGACATCATTATGATGTGTCAGTATGGAGGTCATGTGGCATGTTGAACTGGAATTTTCAGGGTCATATGGGGGCATATCTGAGTGACACGTGTCACCACTCATCAGGTGACACGTGGCAAAGGATGATTTCATCTCGCAGATTAGTAATCGGAGGATGAGGAAAATATTTGTATCAAGTTTAAACCTCCAATTTAAAAACTCCGATTGAAGGGCTCCAATAAGGGGGCTAGCAGTAGTCATAGGGAGAGTGAAGAACCAAGAGCTAAGCAGGACAAACGGTCCCACAGATCGGCGATCCCAAGTATCAAAGGGTGTAAACAAAGATGATGCTATGAAATTTCCAATTGAGATATCCCAGGTGGGTCCCAATCATCATTTGGCAATCGCAAGAGATAGAGGGTGCAGACTCTCCCTCATCCTTTTTCCAAGTGGGCCAGACCACATCGTACAATGGAGATCACAATATTGGGGAGGGAAAACCGAAGGCAAGCATCATAAATCATCGATATGTGGGATTTTGTTTAACAAAGGGACAAGCCTCATAGACACAAGCCCAAAGGTCCTAGCATCTAAGGACTAAAAGGTTGGTCATAGCCCCCAGTCACATGAAGCAAAAGGGGCTAAAGTGGATCGGAATGCCCCATCCCATAAGGACCTTTAATGGGAAATCCTGATGCGATAACTTTGCGATAAAGTAATGCAAAACTTTAAAGGCATGGTGGGCTGGTAGCTGCTGCATTTAAGAAAGGAGATGCAGAATTTAAAATTAGCATGGGCTGACCCAGTAAGGCCCCTTGTGACATGAAACCAGGGTCGACACTGACAGAGTAAATGAATACATGGAAGCTCAGGAGGATTTGATGATCCATCATGGTGCTCCATGCAGAGGGAAGACGAATTTGTTGGCTTTTTGGGACCTGACCCAGGTTAGGAGTTAATTAGCCAAAGAAATCCCTGTACTACTGACCCTTTTGGCAACAGTCCGTGGAGCACGGAATGAGGTCTCACTCGAAGCAGTATGAGGGGATGTTGGAACCAGGTTTCCGCACCCTTGAGATGTCTGAGGGGTTGATTTATTCCAACATTGAATACCTTCACGTAGGTTACTTTGCACACTTTCCTAGCCTACGAGGCCTTCGCGCCCTTGTTATATTCGTCTTCACATAGCCCTAACCAGGGGTTATGGGGCTTTCGCGCTGCTAGAGCAGCGATCTACACTATTTACCCAAGTCACACCATGGATCTTACTTATCTTCTTATAACAATTAGTTATCTTCACGTAAACTGATACCTTATATTATATTCACTTATTTAGCACATTCATATAAGTTCACACAACAAATAAACAGTAAACTTGCAATTCATACCCAATACAATTCAATGCATAAAACAGGAAAATATACACAGAAATATTGTAAAACTTCTCTTGATTAATGATTCAATCGGTTATAGACTCAATCTTCCCTGCGCACTCAGTTCCAAGGGTCTGCGCACTCAGCTGCAAACTACTAGGCCTTTGTGCACTCAGTTGCGGATTACTAGGCCTCTGCACACTCAACTATAGGGCCTTCTCCTACTCTACAACCCAAAGACAAGACTCTACACTTAGACTCAATTCTTCCTTATTAGATTTTCCATTGATTGATTCCTCTTTATATTTTTCTTTACACTTAGAACCTCACTCTATTTATACAATCCCATGGTCCACAGACAATGGGTATATCTCTCAAACTGACATTACATTACAAAAATGAGGGCGAACAACCCTCTGACTCATTTACCATCTTCGCACTCAGCGCCCACAAATCGTGGAGTATTTACATTGAACTTAGTCAAAACTTGGGCTTTAAGCCCCAAAACTTGCCTTGGGGGGAATCCCACGCCCAATAGGCCCCCAACACAAACATTGTGACTCACCCTCGAGTCACTCTGTCGATGCAAAGATCTTCGTGTGGAGACCTCCCAACTATGCTCGAACTGTTGTAAGGTCGACAATGCACTAAGCGGCTGCCTGTTGTATCTCCTGTACGCATTGTTTCGAGACCACAGTGTTGGAACTGCTCCCCTGTATCTATTCCTGCGTCCCCTGCATATGTTTATAGTCTCGCGCCTTCTTTCAGCTACATGGAGCATGAAGACTGTGTATCTATCAGCTAGTCAGATAGTTGGGCCACCTGTGTATGGCTTCAATCGACTAGCATTCACTTTTTCTGGGAAAGGTTCTCCATTTAGTTTTGCCAGCTGCACCACACCTCCGTCTGTGACCTCCTTAACAACATATGGTCCCAGCCAATGCATTTTGAATTTTCCTGGGAATTTATCTAACTTATTGTAATATAGTAACACTAAATCATTTACCTTGAAGGTGTGCAACTTAATATGTCAATCGTGCCAAGCCTTTTTGCGCTACTTTTGTACCTGCTGACAGAATCCAGCCAAAACTTGTTCCTCTTTGAGTTCCTACAACTACGCAAGCCTCTCCTCCAGGGCTCCTGTTGCACAAAAAATTGTCACCTTGACATTCTGCAATCTGTGTGAGTCTATCATCACTCATACTTTCCTCCTTTTCAAGTCTTAAACCTCAGTTCTTCATATCAAGCCTTGAAAATGAGAGAAAGACCTTAAAAATCTCTAAAACTCTGGTTCCGCACTTTCTCTTAGCATTACCTACGGTACCGCACCTAAGTTCATTTCCCCTGTGCACCTGATCGCTCTGTCTCTGTGTTATGGGTTCGGACCCCTGTAAAAGTAAAAAAGGCACAAGTATATTCTTAAAAACTCACTTTGAGTCATTTCTGGAAGCTTCTAGAGGGAATCTTGTGGTGGCAAGTTCGCTCCTTAAGGGTTTATGCATCCCATACTTTTAGGAGCTAACCCCTTGATGTGAGGAGCTTATCCCTTTGAAGGAGGACTCTATCCCTTCAATGGTGGACCTGTAACCTCCTTCCTTTGCACTATAAAATGAAGCATTGGGCTGGTTACTATGGAGGTTGAAAGCTGAATATTTTTTAGGGTAAATGTTATTGGAACTTATTCTTCCTAATTGAGCTTTTGAGAGGAGAGATTACATACCTTTTGATCTCATTTGGAAGAGAGTGAGGCTTGTCAAAGTAGAGGAGATTCCTGTTTGGACCCCTAGGAAGAGCTTGTACAACATCAATGCATTAAGGTTGTAAATTTATTCTATTTCAAAGTTAATACAATCAAGTTTATTTTTCTCAATAAGTTGTGTTTAATGGTTTATTTCATGGATTCCTTGATCACCATGATGAACATGATTTATTATATTAGCTATGCAGGTGTTATTTGATGTGTGCTTGTTTGTGATTGCAGGTTCTTAAAAGGAAACTCTTTCGGAGCTATTGGAGCCTGGCTGCCACAAACTAGCGGTGGACTTAAGGTAGGGTCTAAAACACCTCTTTAGTTTTTATTAATGAATCGCAATATGTTTACAGAAAGATAGATTTGCTTGTCATACTTGTTGCTAGATATTAGTTGATACTAGGGAGATCGGTCTTGTCCACAAGAACGATTTATCCGGCCAACATCTCCTTGGTCCATCATACCTGTAAGCGCTGTTATGCGTAGACTAGGCACAATATACTCCATTGGAAATACGGCTTCCACTCCATAGACCAACCGGAAAGGTGTATGTCCCGTCAGTTTCTTGCACGTTGTCCTATAAGCCCATAAGACTGTAGGTATGTGCAAGTCCCAATCACTTCATTGTGCGTTGCATACTTTGGTTAGCGCCGTCTCCAGTATTTTGTTGAATGCTTCTACTGTACCGTTGGATTGTGGGTGATACGGTGTGCTTTTTTGATGATACACCTAAAACTCTTCAATCAGGTTTGATAGGTCCGAAAAAGTCGATCGCCCACTTTTCAAAGGGTTGCAACATCATTTGCGGATTCAAAGACATCTCGTCCCTCCGCACTAATTTACCTACTCTTTGACATACATCACAGGCCTTGCAATATGCTTTTGAATCTTGATGAAGGGTTGGCCACCACAACCCTGCACGGAGAATCTTTTGCACGGTTGGTCGCCTTGCATAGTGTCCTCCCACAGTGCCCCCATGTGCATCCACGAGGATATGACTTCGTTCAAATTCAGGTGCATACCTTCGCAGTATCTCATCATTTCCCATCTTATATAGGTGCCCCGTAATGACAGAAAAATCCGCCATGTGCACCGCCAGTTCCTTCTTCTACTGGACGAAGTACTCTTTCAGCATAGTCCCAGTCATGAGAAAGTGGATTATATCTTCAAAGTGTCCATCCGCTACGTGCATAGCAAAGAGTTGTGCGTAAGGTAATCCTTCCTCCAAACTAGTAGGTTCCTCTCCTGTCTCAATGCGCGACAGGTGATCTAGTCCCACGTTTAGGCGCCTCAGCTTCACAATGACCTCAAAATCATATTCTTGGAACAATAAAAGCCACCTGCATATGCACCCCCCCAACACAAGCTTATTGACCAAGTATTTCAATTTAGAATGATTTGTATACATCTTGAAGTGTCCCCCTAGCAAATAGTGTCGATATTTCTGGAGTGCATACACCATATCCAATCCCTTGTGTTCAATGGTGGAATAGTTCTTCTCTGCTTTAGACAATCTGTGACTCGAGAATGTGATAGGGTGATCCAAACCCTCTCCACCATCCTGTGTTAGTACCACTCCTAGCACTATACACAATGCATCAACATGGACATGAAACTCCTCGTCCCATTTCGGGAAGACCAAGATTGATGCAGAGGTCATCTTTTCTTTTAGTACATCTAGGCTTTTCTTACAGTCATCTTTCCAACAGAATGTGACATCTTTTTTCAACAGCTTCTCCATCAGGGCGGCGATCTGGGCATAGCTTTTGATGAAATTCCTGTAGTACCCCATATGTCCCACGCTAGCGCGCAATTGTTTCACACTTTGCAGCACTTCCAAATTCAGAATCACCGCAATTTTCACGGGGTCTACCATTAGTCCCTGTATGCAAACCACATGTCCCAATAGGTTCCCAAAAGGAATGAGGAACATACACTTCTTGAGGTTCAACGCAATTTGGCGTCTTCGGCAGGTATCCAGCATCAAGTGTAAGCTCGCTACATGGTGCTTAACTAATCCAAATACAGTCTAATCATCCAAATAAACCTCTAGGAACTTGTGGATATATTCTTTGAATGCTGCAACAACTATGCGCGAAAATATGGTTGGCACACTCTTCAATCCAAATGGCATAAAAATGTATTGAAAGCAACCCCACTCAGTTGCGAAGGTTTTCTTGCTCCTATCTTTCGGCGTGATTTTGATCTGGTGGTACCCTAAGAATCTGTCAGTGAAAGAATATGCTTCGTGCCCACCAACATTTTCTAATACTTCATCTATGAATGGAGTTGGGAATGG
>APFE030593248.1:0-14496 GCA_000404065.3 Pinus taeda | reverse complement strand
TCCAATTTCTTTTTAACTAATCGAAGATATTAATTAAATAGAAAATTGAATTAAAAAATAACACATTATAAATATAAAAAATAAACTTGTTTTTTAATTAAAATAAATAACATTCCCGGATGCGGGTGCTTGTGATGGACATTAATACGACAGGATAGGGTTGGGGCGAGGCAGATCACCACTTGCCTGATTAGTACAAGAAGTTAAGAAATGATACGACATCTGGCGCATGGCATGAGCGCAAAGATCGGCATATAGGACTTCAATCCAGAGGGTTCGGCTCACACATCAGGTTTAGAGTTATGGTTTCTACCTCCACATGCACCAGCTTGCAGTAGAAGGCGAGATCCATCAATGCGGAAGTAATGGGAGGAGCCTCCCGAGGCATGACAAAGAATGATAAGGTCAGGAGAGGTCCTGGGGAGGCGGAAACATTACTATTTTATTTCCTCTTCTCGCTCGCCTTTGGTCTCGCTTCGGACTTCAGGTCGCCTGAGGGGATTCGGGTTCCTCTGTCACTTGGCTCGGCCCTCTCAACGAAGCAAATTCTGCTCCTCTTCGCATTTCTTTTTGGCGTTCTGTGCTGTTGCTTTCATTTCCATATCACAGTGATTCATCTCCTTCTCTAGTCGTTGGTTTCTGGTACATGCAGGGATTTCTCTGAGCTAAGTTTGGTTCTCCAGGAGGACGGGTTTAAGCTCAGCAAAGGCGGTTCGATTAGAAGGCAAAGTTGCTGCGACCCGCTGGTTAGTGCTCTGGTGTTGCATTCCTGGACCTATGTGGTTGCTATATTCCAGATGCCTTGTTTACGACCAAGGATGGGCTGCCGTAGAGGCTAGCCGAGGCGACCACCAACCAGTTCGTCATCTAGTGAATTGTCAGTTGGGCATCGCCCTTTAACCCGAACCAGGAGAGGGAGATCCCGCACCACCAATTCAAGCCATGGGCCTGTCCCCACCTTTGGTTTTTCCATCTTCACCTTTGATAGCACTCTGAACAGACCCAGGATTACTGCTTATTTCACGGTGGTATTTCATGAAGAAAGCCAAGCCGAAGATACAAGGACTCAGCCTGGGGGCTCGGGGGCAATCTTGGCTCCCTCTTCTTCCCTCCATTTGAATGTCGAAAATGCTCCTCGGCAAGCAGCAAATGAACAGACACGCAGAGCTCAGGATGTGACGATGGTTGACCCAGGTCCCTCTGTTCAGAACGGGGCACAAGCAAGGGATTTCCTAGATATCAGTTGGTGTCGTATCATAGAAGAGCCTCCTGATGACTAGCTCGTCCACCCAAGCCTCTTCTTCTTGCAGTGCGCCCTTCACCATTGGGCATGACTGTAAGGCAAATAGTTTTTGGGTTCTCTGGGGTTTATTAGTTTTTTTGGGTAATTTTGCACTGTCATATGTATCCCAGCTCGATCCCCTGCGTGGGTCCTAAAAATAGACAGTTCTTACATATGTTTTTTGGATGGTTCTGCCTCCTGCCGATGCAGAGTTCTTGACTCCGGTCATGCTGTAAATTTACCTTTACTTTGTTAATAGAAATAGTCTTTTGTAGAAAAAAAATAAATAAATAACATAATAAACATAAATTTTAGAAAGATAAAAATACATTTTAGTTATTAGAACATAGAAAGTAATTTAAATTTTCCTTTAAATATTTCCATAATTTCTAAAAATAGAATTATTTTTGTAAATTTTAAATAAAAATACTTATATTTTGATACATTTATTTGAGAGAACAACATAAATAAATCAAAGAGATAAGTTTAAAACAATACACGTAAAATGATATTGAAAAATATATAAAACATTTTTAAGGAATTGTGTTACAAGTATATGAAGCTAACAATAATGTAGTCAAATTATTGCCTTGTTCATGCTTCCTTATATTAGAATGATGAAGAACTTTGACCTTCTCTAACGTCGCTGTAAGCACTACTTGTATTGCCTAACAAATGTTTGCTATCTGTTTGGGATTTTGGATTACCAACAACTTTTAGAAAATTGTCTTTGATGCTTAGGAGTTTGCCCACGATGTCCATCATAGAAGGCCGTCTTCCGAGAGATTCTCTTGTACATAGCAAACCCAGACTCATGAGTTTGCTAAGGGAGTTGAAAGGTTTGTCTTCTTTAGTTCCCATGCCAGTTCTCCTTAATAGAGTTTTATCCACAAGTTCTCCTACTTTGTTTGGAAAATTGTTAGCCACCCATGTTTGCAAGTTGATTCCTTCTGCAAACATGTTGTGGGTGGGCTTCTTTCCTGTAAGCATCTCCAATAAAACTATTCCATAACTATAAACATCACCTTTTTTTGTAACATGTCCCTTGAGTCCATATTCTGCATCCACAAATCCTCATGTAAGGTTTTTGATTTAGAAGTTGTAATGAAAATAAGAAACTAACGACATTGAATAATATGCTATGTAGGTTAAATATTACCTAGAGGAATGTAACCCATGGATCCTTTGAGTGCATGTGTGGAAGTGAATGTTGAGCCTTCTGAATTTGCAAGATATATAGTAGCAATGCCAAAGTCTATTAAATATGATACCATGTCTTCACTTAGAAGCACATTGCTAGGTTTTAGATCGCAATGGATCACTTGCACAAATCAATGGTGATGGAGATATGCCAACCCTTCCACAACATCTATTGCTATATTTAACCTTTGAATCAGACTCAAACAACTTTCTTCTTTTATCATTGGGATATTGCCACTTTTCTAGACTTCCATTTGAAATAAATGGAAATATCAAAGCTTTGATTTGGGTATCTGAATAACATGTTATGATTCTAATCAGATTTCGGTGCCTTACTTTACCCAAAACTTTGCACTCCCTTTCAAAACTCTTGTCAGCTCTTTCATTTTTCAAGTCAAGAAGCTTAATGGCAACAAGTGTGCCATCATTTAGAACCCCTTTGTACACTTTTCCAAAACTCCCAACTCCTAGCAAGTTCACATCAAAAAAATTATTTGTTGCAGTGATGAACTCTCCATAGGAGATCCTTTGGTGCCCCACATTCAAGGATGCTCCAACCTCTCTAAGATTATGCCTTGTAGTGTTTAATCTCCACCAAAGACACAATGCCATAGTAGTTATAACTACAAATATAGGTATGATGACTATTTCCATATGTGAAACACTTCGATCTCTGTGAGGAAAGCATGGTAATAGACTTACCCAAGGGCCACAAAGACCAAGATTCCCCATAAATGATGAGCTCTCCATAGGAGATCCTTTGGTGCCCCACATTCAAGGATGCTCCAACCTCTCTAAGATTATGCCTTGTAGTATTTAATCTCCACCAAAGACACAATGCCATAGTAATTATAACTACAAATATAGGTATGATGACCATTTCCATATGTGAAACACTTTGATCTCTGTGAGGAAAGCATGGTGATAGACTTACCCAAGGGCCACAAAGACCAAAATTCCCCATAAATGATGCAGCACCAAACTTTTTGAAAACTCCACCTTTAGGAACTTCCCCTAATAGCTTGTTGAAAGAAAGATTTAAGTGGCTAAGCATTTTGAGATTCTCCAATGACATGGGTATTCCACTTGACAAATTGTTGGAGGAGAAATCCATGTCCTTAAGACTTTGAAGTTCATTTAGTGAATCTGGAATTGGACCTTCAATTGCATTATAGGAAAGATTCAGGTATTCTAATTCTTTGCACTATTCCAATGCACTTGGAATGAAGCCTGTTAAGAAATTTGCAGAAATATCTATAGCTTGAAGCATAGTCATCTTACTTAGTCCCAAAGGCAATGGACCTTGTAATAAATTGTTTGAAATATTGAAATACAAAGCTAAATTTACAAGCCCTCCAACCTCTGTAGGGACGAGTCCATTGAGTTTGTTGTATGATAGATCCAGAAGTAATAAGTTCATACATTTCCCTAAAGTTGGAGGTATATTCCCTGATAACTGATTTTGGGCTAGACTTAGATATCTTAGTTGTTGGAGGTCAAAAAGAGAATCAGGAATTTTTCCAGAAAGATTATTTCTCTGGAGATCTAGAAGCCCTAAGCTTTTGAGTAACCCAATTTCTATTAGAATGTTTCTTTCGAAATTATTATCTCCCATAAATAACCTCTCCAACTTTGAAAGCATACCAAGGGAAGAAGGGATTGCCCCTGTGAAGGAATTGGACTATATTTCAACCTCTCCAACTTTGAAAGCATACCAAGGGAAGAAGGGATTGCCCCTGTGAAGGAATTGGAGTATATTTCAAAGAGTGTTAAATTAGTTAGGTTTCCAATCTGTGGAGGTATTTCTCCTCCCAATTCATTGGAGCCCAAGTTTATGTAGCTCAGTTTTGTAGAAAGGTGGCCTATAGAAAAGGACAATTGTCCTGTGAAATGATTAGAGGATAACTCTATTCTTTGCAGGATGGAACAGTTAGTCAGAGTAGTAAGAATGGGCCAGCTCGTAGTGCTGCCGCTGACTAGTTGCTGGCACTTGGAGCTGTGTCAACTTACCCAACTGCATCGGTACTACTCCGCTTAGCTTATTGTCCCCCGACTCGATCACTTGAAGATTCGTACAATTGAAGAGGGAAGCAGGAATGCTACCACTCAACTGATTACCAAACTGATAAAGACCTGTCAACTGGGTATTCTTGCTACACAAGTCGGCTGGAATGCGACCAGTAATCTGGTTGGAAGATATATCTAATTTTATAAGATTGGTGGAGTTTGACAGGGAAGACGGAAATTTTCCCGTGAGATGGTTATTACACAGACGCATAAAGCTCAGCTGACTTAGCATACCCAATTCGGAAGGAATACTCCCATGAAGGTGGTTGTCGCACAAATCTAGGAAGTGCAAAGAGGATATGTTTCCCAGGCAGCCAGGGATTGTACCCGTCAAATTGTTGGTTCCTAAGTTAAAGAATTGTAACATGGAAAGCAGGCATAGTTCCGAGGGAATGTTTCCTGTGAGATTCTTACGGGACAAAGACAAACTGCTGTAAACTGCGGCACCCACCCAGATCCTGAGGAATGAAACCTTGGAGTTGATTCCGAGACAGGATAAGCTTTTTCAAGCGAAACAGACTTCCCAATTCGTAGGGAATGTGCCCCTGAAAGCTGTTATCGCTGAGGTGGAGAATTCTAAGAAATGAGAGATTGCTGAGAAGAGGAGAGATTGTACCTTGTAATACCATGCTTGAAACATTGAGAGAAACCACTCTCTGCCTCCGCCGACTGCAAATGATACCTCTCCACTCGCAGAACGAAACATTGGTTGTCCAGTTAGTGTGTAATGATTGGGATGGATTGTAAGCAGTGATGGCAGACAAGAATCCAAGCAGAGCTTCTTGGTCAGAAGCGTTGCTCAGATGAGGATGGAGACGATTAGATAATTCAACTGTGAAAAACGCAGAAGGAATGACCAAGAGAGTCCAGAATAGTAACAGTCCCATAATATTAAAGAAAAGAGTAGGAGCGTCAGAGATATCCATGTCCTCTTCTCAGAGAAAGGTTTGTGAAATACAACAAACAAACAGGCAGGGGGCGAGAAAACTAAAATATGTTAAAAGAGTTTCCGTTTATATAGAGTACTAGCCTCACTTTATCGTTAAACCTTATTAGTCAAAATACATTTTAGTTATTAAAATATAAAAATAAATACATAATAAACATAAATTTATAAAGATAAAAATACAGTTTTTAGTATATTAGAATATAAATATAAAAAGTAATTAAATATTTCTTTTAAATATTTCTAATAATGTCTAAAATTTATAGAAAGTGGGAATTATTTTTGTAAATTTTAATAAAAGGAGGGAAGGGGCGAGAAGGGAATATTTCTATTTTGATACATTTATTTGAGAGGAACAAACATAAATAATTCAAAGAGATAAGTAAATATTTCTATTTTGATACATTTATTTGAGAGAACAACATAAATAATTCAAAGAGATAAGTTTAAAACAATACATGTAAAATGATATTGACAAATATATAAAACATTTTTAAGGAATTGTGTTACAAGTATAAGAAGTTAACAATAATGTATTTAAAATATTGCCTTGTTCATGCTTCCTCATATTAGAATGATGAAGAACTTTGACCTTCTCTAATGTTGTTGTAAGCACTACTTGTATTGCCTAACAAATGTTTGCTATCTGTTTGGGATTTTGGATTACCAACAACTTCTAGAAACTTGTCTTTGATGCTCAGGAGTTTGCCCAGGATGTCCATCATAGTAGGTCGTCTTCCAGAAGATTCTCTTGTACATAGCAAACCCAGACTCATGAGTTCGCTAAGGCAGTGGAGAGGTTTATCTTCTTTAGTTCCCATACCAGTTCTCCTTAATAGAGTTTTATCCACAAGTTCTCCTACTTTGTTCGGAAAATTGTTAGCCACCCATGTTTGCAAGTTGATTCCTTTTGCAAACATGTTGTGGGTGGGCTTCTTTCCTGTAAGTATCTCCAATAAAACTATTCCATAACTATAAACATCACCTTTTGTTGTAACATGTCGACTGAGTCCATATTCTGCATCCACAAATCCTCTTGGTAAGGTTTTTGATTTAGAAGTTGTAA
This sequence comes from Pinus taeda, assembly GCA_000404065.3. Lineage (NCBI taxonomy): Eukaryota > Viridiplantae > Streptophyta > Pinopsida > Pinales > Pinaceae > Pinus > Pinus taeda. Next base: position 7,935 of record APFE030593248.1, on the reverse strand, counting down.
TGAAAATAAGAAAATAACGACATTGGATAATATGCTATATAGGTTAAATATTACCTAGAGGAATGTAACCCATGGATCCTTTGAGTGCATGTGTGGAAGTGAATGTTGAGCCTTCTGAATTTGCAAGATATATAGTAGCATTGCCAAAGTCTATTAAATATGATACCATGTCTTCACCTAGAAGCACATTGCTAGGTTTTAGATCGCAATGGATCACTTGCACAAAGCAATGGTGATGGAGATATGCCAACCCTTGAGCAACATCTATTGCTATATTTAGCCTTTGAATCAGACTCAAACAACTTTCTTCTTTATCATTGGGATGTAGCCACTTTTCTAGACTTCCATTTGAAATAAATGGAAATATCAAAGCTTTGATTTGGAGATCTGAATAACATGTTATGATTCTAATCACATTTCGGTGCCTTACTTTACCCAAAACTTTGCACTCCCTTTCAAAACTCTTGTCAGCTCCTTCATTTTTCAAGTCAAGAAGCTTAATGGCAACAAGTTTGCCATCATTTAGAACCCCTTTGTACACTTTTCCAAAACTCCCAACTCCTAGCAAGTTCACATCATCAAAATTATTTGTTGCAGTGATGAACTCTCCATAGGAGATCCTTTGGTGCCCCACATTCAAGGATGCTCCAACCTCTCTAAGATTATGCCTTGTAGTGTTTAATCTCCACCAAAGACACAATGCCATAGTAGTTATAACTACAAATATAGGTATGATGACTATTTCCATATGTGAAACACTTCGATCTCTGTGAGGAAAGCATGGTAATAGACTTACCCAAGGGCCACAAAGACCAAGATTCCCCATAAATGATGTAGCACCAAACTTTTTGAAAACTCCACCTCTAGGAACTTCCCCTGATAGCTTGTTGAAAGAAAGATTTAAGTGGCTAAGCATTTTGAGATTCTCTAATGACGTGGGTATTCCACCTGACAAATTGTTGGAGGAGAAATCCATGTCCTGAAGACTTTGAAGTTCACTGAGTGAATCTGGAATTGGACCTTCAAGTGCATTATATGAAAGATTCAGGTATTCTAAATCTTGGCACTGTTTCAATGCTCTTGGAATGAAACCTGTTAAGAAATTTGCAGAAACATCTATAACTTGAAGCATAGCCATCTTACTTAGTCCCAAAGGTAATGGACCCTATAATAAATTGTTTGAAATATTGAAACACAAACCTAAATTTACAAGTCCTCCAACCTCTGGCGGGACGAGTCCATTGAGCTTGTTGTATGATAGGTCCAGATAGAATAAGTTCATGCATTTCCCTAAAGTTGGAGGTATATTCCCAGATAACTGATTTTGGGCAAGACTCAGATATTCTAGTTGTTGGAGGTTAAAAAGAGAATCAGGAATTTTTCCAGAAAGATTATTTCCCTGTAGATCTAAAAGCACTAAGCTTTTGAGTAACCCAATTTCCATTGGAATGTTTCCTTCGAAATTATTAGCTCCCATAAATAACCTCTCCAGCTTTGAAAGTGTTGGCTAGTTGAATTGTTTATGAGTTAAACATTCAAGTACCACATTAATTGTCGACCAGGGAAAGTCTTTTTATTTCAAAGGCACTGCGTACTGTATGTACTTAAAGTCTAAAAAGCATCGAAAGCTGTAGTATACGTAATTCTTACGCTATGTCATTACAGTACTTGTTAAAATGAAAACAATTAATTTAAAACTACAAATCTGAAAAGCAAAATAATGGACGCTCTGTTGGCAGAGGATCAGGACCCTATCCTCCAGATGGGGACGTTCAGCACCTGCCCCTGTAATCAGAATTGCTGATGCACAATGCACTCTTCATTCACCGGTGAGAAACAAAACTCAAAGATCAATGAAACAGAGTACTAGTAAAGCAAAGAATACCAGAGGTAATGCTATCAAATCCACACAGAGTACCGAAAATAAATTACTGCACACTTACACACTTGACAGGAACGTAAATGGGTGAATCTTGTGAAGAAGGTGGGCCCAGTCCCTCTCACAAGATTCCCCAGGAAAACGAAGACGGAATTAAGTGCTCAAAACAGTTTTATATTCATCTGCCAAAAAGATCAAATACAATAGAACTCAGACTTGCTGCTGTTCTCAGAATCTCAGTTACAGACCGACCATCGACCCCCTCGTTTCATGTAGATGTCTCCTCTTTATAGAGGAGACATCTATTACAATAGAATATTACAGCCTATTCAGTTAACGCATTTTGTCAAAAATAAGCAATTCAGAATGCTGTTATAACAATATGATAATACATCCTTTTCTTGAGCTTTAGCTGTTACACAGCGGGTAACTGATTTTGACTGTCTTCTCGGGATCTTCATATTCCTTCGCCATTTCCCCATGCTGTTCATGCTGACTGTGTTATTTTCTTTAGACTTCCGCTTGATTATGCCACGTCACAATTCTCTAGATAGCTGCCATCTGTTGTCCGTGGCTGTTACAAAATAGCTTGCTTTAGGTAATTGCTGTTGCTGGTGTTGCGGCAACTGCGTAGTTGCTGTTTTTAGTGTTACAGCAACTATTCCTTATGACTCCTGTAAGCTTAAGACAATTATTTGACAATTTAGTCAGCGTTTCTAAGGATAAGTACAAAGATATTCACGAATATGAAATAAACAATTAAACATAGACTTGCGGAAGGTTACTTCATACCTTGGGGTTAATATGTCATTATGAAATAAAAGCTTTTACTTATGACTGCAAAAAGGGTAATTATACGGCAAAAGATAAGGTCAAAAATAGGTCAATTGTGAGTCCCAACATCCCCCCCAACTGAAGAGATTGCATGTCCCCATGCAATGTCTAATCTGAGTCTGAGTCGGAAAACTGGGACGAACAATGAAGATTACTAAGACAATAGCTGGAGGGAGTATCATCGAACTTGTCTCTGAAACCACAAACAGTTCGCATCTGTTTCCATATTGCGGCCTCTTCTCTGTTAGAAAGTCCAAACTGACCCTTATACTGATCACCCGGCAACCATAAAAGTGGGAACTTGAATCTGTAGCCTATCCATTTCTCTGCACAAAATTTCACGCTTTCAACATACCGAGGTACCCTTGATAATGCTACTTGCAGATTTGATGGGTTATACGGGTGGTATTCTTTCCTTTCTGCGGGGCAGTTATCCCAAAATAGTTTATTTGCTTCCACAGCCAATGATGCTTTGGTTTTTATGTATTGCTGACAGTCTGTTAGGACCTCTGTTCGCAGTTTCATAACATGATCCTTCATCTCATCATTGTCTAACATTTTTAAATGCTGCCAAATGAAAGTGGTAGGGTTCTGTGGTTCAGCCCAAATCCACAAAAGGCAATTTTGTTCGTTCTGGAAGCCTGAGACATAGGCATTTTGCCAGGTGAGCTGGTTTGCCAGAAAGGAAATGAAAGCTCTCAATTGTGTGTCACCTACTACAGGTGTCATATTAATGTTTCTCTCTTCAGACACAGCCTCATTGTGGAGGTATAATTCACATAGCAGGTTTTGGTCACTTTTGGGTGCTTCTGCAAAAGTTTTCATAAACTGATCTGCTGTGACCACTTGATAAGGCCTCCCCTCCTTGATAGCCTTCAACTTAATAAATGCAAGCCTTTCCTTTAAGAATGTGGCATAGTTGAAGCAGGGTTTCCTTGCGGCGAGCATCCTTTGGCACAACTCAAACATCAGGGACATTCTGTGTTTTAGTTCCTTAATTTCTTTATAATGTGCCCTACACTGTTCCAGTGCTTTCCAGTTCTTATAGGCATGTTCAAACCAGGTCCCTTTCTGTTGTTCAAATGCTTTCCCTTGAGATTGATGATATTCTCTCCACCATATGCATTTCAGTTCCAGAAAACTTTCTGTTTCTACCCATGCATCTTTAACAGTGGGAGGCTCTGTTTGCATACAGGCATCAACTGAAATTGTCTGTTCTGTTGACGTGGGCTGGGATAATCCAGCATCTTTTCCTTCATCTTCCACCAAAAATTCTTCCTCTTGCTGGCTTAATTCATTGTTCTCCAGATTGATTTTGGTGGTCCGGGGTGAATCTGTCTCTTTTTCTTCTTCTGCTCCTTGCTTCAATTCTTCCTTGTTTTATTCTGAGACTGTTTTCTCTTTTTCCACAGTTGTCTGGGTAGGCCGGGGTGAATCTGCATCTTCTTCCATAATAATCTGGGTAAGTCGGGGTGAATCTGTATCTTCTTCCTTTTTCTCCTGCATAGCATCGGGAAGCTCCTTTATTTGTTCTTGTGCAACCTCTGAGGAACTTACTGGTTCTTGTGTAGCAGTAAGTTCTTGATCCTGCACAACTTCAGGTGGACTTACTGGTTCTTGTGTATCAGTAAGTTCCTGTTCTTGGTCTTGCATGTTTTCTGGATGACCTATTGGTTCTTGTGTGTCAACGGGTCTCATCGACTGCATTTCTTCTAAGGATCCTGTTGGTTCTTGTGTACCAACAGGATTTTCTTTCTGCTTTTCCTCTGAAGCTGGTTCTTCTTCCTGCACTTCCTGTGAAACTCCTGTTGGTTCTTGTGTAACAACAGGGTTCTCTTTCTGCACTTCCTTTGAAACAGGTTCGTCCATCTGCACATTCTCAGGGCTTTCTGACTGTACTTTTTCTACAGATCCTGTTGGTTCTTGTGTAGCAACAGGTCTTTCTGTTTCAGCAGCATCATCAAATTCCTTTGTTTCATTTTCAGCCTCGGGGGCTTCCTCTATTGGTTCCTGTACTAACCTATACCCTGCCTGAGCATATATCTCGCCACAACTTGTACATAGATATTCGATATATTTGCTTTTCTCCGCTGCCGAGGCTGCTCTTGCTAAAACCTAAAGACTGAATTCTGCTTCATAAGCTTCCTTGATTCTTATTATCTCTTCCTGGTAATCCTGAATCTGAGCTTTCAGAAACTCAATTTCTTCTTGCAGGGCGGGTATAGTAAGCTGATCCTGTGAGACAGTAGATTCGAGTGGAGGCAGAGATTTTGCTACATCAATTTGGTCAATATTTCCCACAGGTGGTTCTTGTGTGTCACCTGGGGTAGTGGCTGGTTCTTGTGTTGCAGCCACTTGCTCACTATCATTCCGGGTGTCGGCAGCTGGTTCTTGTGTATCAACTGCCTTAAGATATGATGCCACGAAGCTATGAATGCTCTGCATCTCAGCCTCTGTGGGTGAGGGAGAAGGGTTTTGGGAAGTGGCCGGAGTACGGGGTTTTAAAACAATGGATGGTGGGCTGGAGGGCTCAGGGGATCCAACTACTGCCGTTTTTCGTTTTGGTAAAAAGGCAGAGAATTGAGGTGTTTTTCTCTTTCTGCTGGCTCTTGTGACTGGAATAGTAGTCGGGGTGGTGGGCACTTTGGTTGGAACCCTCGTTCTTCTTCTTTTTACTGGGGTTTTCTTTGGCTGCTGCATTTTTCGTTTAAGCTGCATAATTGGGATATTATCTTCAGAATCATCAGTGGAGATACTGAGTATGGGGGTAGGAGAATTGGTTCTTTTGGGTGACATAGTTAATTCCACTACTTCTTGTTCATTTTTTGTAACATGCAGAGGTATTTGCTGGGGTTGTTCGGGGATATGCTCTGTCTGCTGAGGGTTTTCCGAAGGGGTTTGCTCAGGGGTGTCGTCCGTTGTTGAGGAGGCTCCTGGTCTTGCTGAGGTATATCCTCAGCTTGACGAGGAGTTTCCTCTTGATGAGGACTACCCTGCACAGGCTGTGGACTTCTTTCCCTCAGATGGGGATTAATGGGGGGTGGAGGGATGTTCAAAGGAAGAGCCCTGTTAATCAACAGTTGGACTAGGCGATGGTGTTTTAGGGAGAGGGTTGGATTCTTCGCTTTCATAGCATATCGTGCCATATTTTTAAGACAACCCAGCAAATAATATGGCATATTCACTAATTGACCATTTCTTAAGTGATTTAATAGAACGAAGTCGTGCTGGTAGATTACCTGGTAACGACCTTCGCATGTTAGATACTGCTTGACGAATTCGGCGACTATTGGCCATGGTTGAGGTAGCGACCGCAATGCTACACCTCTGCCCTTGGTTTCTACTCCTTGCCCGGACGAAGAAAGTCTTGTTGCGCGTTCAGAATCAAGTGTTTCCTGCTGAACCATCTTGTACCAGTGGTTGGAAGTCCGGTGACTTCAGCTATGAATTCTTCCGTAACTAGGACTTGAATTCCTTGGACGACAGAGAATCCTTCTGTCAAATTGCGTGTGAATTCCAAGACTTGCTGTTCGTCAAAGTCCGGAAGTCTCCTGAAATATTCTGTCCACCCAGCTTGCAGGAAAATTTGGTAAATTTCCGGAAAGAGCTCCAGAACTGCTGTTGTGCCTGGTTCATGAGTGATAAGGCCTCCTCCCATGGCTATTGTTTCGGTAAATCTTCAGAATTCGAGGCCGAGCTACCGATTTTAACTCAGAGTATACATCACAATTGGTAACATGCTGTAGTTTTTACATACAACCGGGAGAATTAAGGGTGGCAGTGGTTGGTGTGATTATTCGTTATGGAAATTGCTTTGGTAACCCCCCCCTTTTTTTCTACGTGTGAATGATATGATTGGGGAATGTAATCATTTGATGGACCTATCACCCTTTTTCCGCTTATCTATTATTTAATGCTCATTCATAGATGTGCATACCTTTGTCCTTTACCTTTTTGGATCGCTGCGCCAAAAGGTCTTTTCTCGTCTGCTGTCAAATTATAATCATTATTGCGGATCTGAAAGCACGGGAATATGATAATGACGGGGGGTGACGGTAAGGTTCTGTAATCATCACGAAAGGTGATGTGTTTCGTGTGGAAAGGATATTTCGGATCAGTAAGCACTGTCGTGGCACCGAGATTGGTGTTGCAGCCACAGAGAATTACCGTTGGCCAACAGGAATATGCTGGAATAATGTAACTGGTGTTACAGCAACAGGAATAATGTTGGGTCAACGGGAAGTGGTGTTGCAGCAACGAGAATGGTGTTGCACCAACAGGAAATGGTGTTGCAGCAACAGGAAATGGTGTTGCAGCAACGGGAGATGGTGTTGCAGCAACAGGAAATGGTGTTGCAGCAACAGGAAATGGTGTTGCAGCAACGGGAGTGGTGTTGCAGCAACAGGGAATGGTGTTGCAGCAACAAGAAATCGGAGTCCGCCCTGTGGTTTCTTTTGAAGCCTTGCTCTCAGCTACTTTCCACTTTCCATCTGCAAAATGTGAAAATATAATATTGCAATCCTTGACAGGAATTATTAGTTCCTAAAAATGTCTAATCTTAATAATTACATAAATAATATAAATTCAAGTGTTCTGAGGGACGGCAAGTTCCTCTGGAAAAGAATACTGTTTTATTGCCATGCAAGTAGCTTTGAAGTCCTCTTTGGAAACCGGCTGCTGATACAACCGAAGTCGGTAGCCATTCACCAACAGTGGTGTTCTGCTTCCATCGATTGTTGGTAGTCTAACTGTTCCATTTGGGAAAACAGTATCCACTTCATATGGTCCCAGCCATCTTGTTCTCAGCTTCCCTTGAAAGTTCTCGAAACGTGAGTCATAAAGAAGAGCCCAGTCACCTTTCTGCAACTGCTTTTGCTTAATGGTTCAGTCATGCCATCTGCTCCTTTGTTGCTGTATCATAGTTGTTTGGTGGACGGCATCTAGTCTTTTCTCGTCCAATTCCTGCAACTGCTGCAACCTAGCTATTTGTGCATTAGTTAAATCTAGGTTAACAACTAAGGCAGTTCTTAAAGTTTTAATTTCAAATTCTACAGGAAAAATAACATTCTTTCCAAAAACCAATTCATAGGGTGAGAATCCTGTTGTGTTTCTCCAGGTGGTTTTGTAGGCCCAAAGAGCCTCGGGCAAACGTTGAAACCAGTCCCTTCTATTCTCCTTTATTGTTTTTGTTAAGATAGCTTCTATGACCTTGTTTGTGCTTT